>CALYDF020003871.1:0-25247 GCA_944474145.2 Dicrocoelium dendriticum
GAGCTTCATATGTCACGGACGAGGCGTAGTCGGACGCAGCCGAAGGGTTTACTTAATAAGGCGAGTTACCCACCTGCGCCACTGACGTCTACGCAAGACGACCGTACAAACCAGGCCAAATACGCACCTCATCCAAGGCAGTTTACCTTAGCCCCCAAGAATTCTACCCCTTTTTTATGGGGCAATGCGGGACACGGCCCGCCTTATACATACCAACCAATACAGTTCCATCTAGCACAACTTTTGCACCTTCTGCAAACAGCAGTCTACAGCCAGTCACAACTTCATGGCTGCCTTCTACCGACCCACAGTTGGTAACCATCAAACATTCCACCTACGAACGTTCTCCTGAACAAGCCAACGTCGTGCCAATTCAGACAGAATGCCTTGCCACTTACCAATTCCCACACTACCCATTTCTTCATCAGGTTGCTAGCCAAGTAACTATCACCTACCCATCTTCTTTTCGCCCTGATGCTGTCTATTCACACCCCACTTTCACTCCGGCTCCAGCTTCTGTCTTGAACACATCTAAGTGTCTGTCCCCATATCCACACCATTCCGCGCCTTTGTTACCCCACATCCTGGGCACCATGTCAATTTTTGCCAATGCAGATAGAGCTGCCCAAATCTTTCCAGCCTGTCACAACCCCCCTCTTATGAAACTTACCGGGACACGGCCCGCTAAGTCACATTCTTCAAGCACACACACCCTCCCTCGCCGACATCTGCTGACTCCTACACCTGTAAGAGTTTTCCCCATACCAGTAGCACCAGTACTTGCCGCCACATCGCCTGATGTATGCAACCCGGGAACTGTAGATTACAGTGCATCGGAAACGCCTCCACCACTGTCTTGTTACGACCCTACTACAGAATCTGACGACCCAATGACGGGACGATGCGAATACGACTCGTACACTCTCCTCCTCCTCAATGTACGATCAATTAAAAATAAAATGCACCTTCTAGGCCCCTTCATCCTTCTGTCAAGCCCGCATGTGGTGTTGATAACAGAAACATGGCTCTCGGCCGACGCTTCTGACGCACCGCTCCACATTCCAGGGTACACCACTTTCTGTAATGGACGTGCCAGTAAACGTGGTGGCGGATGCCTCATATACGTCAAGAAGGAGTTTTACGCATCTTCTTTCCACACTATATCTCTTGGCAACTCTGAAGATTCAGTCTGGATTCAAACCGTTGGAGGTCATCCGGACCTCTTGATAGGCTGTTTATATAATCCACCGCACTCCTCTTGTGCTAGCGTTAACAAATTGGACAGACTCTTTCAGGAAGTCTCATTTCTCCCTTCACGCTTTAAGATCATTGCTGGAGACTTCAATATGCCTCATGTTTCGTGGCTCGGACAGTCGGCCCCACCTAAGTATAGGGCCCTTGTTGACACTATTTCCACTCATGAATGGACACAGCATGTGATTGCACCGACTAGACAATCGAACACACTGGACCTTATATTCACTAACGGCATCTCGCACGCGTGCGCCAGCGTGTTAGACAACATACCGGGCAGCGATCACAAGGTGGTGAAGCTGTCCTTCGCGCTCCCTAAATCCCGTCAACATGCAGTCACGAAATATGAGATATTTCGGCCCCTCCAGCGCATTAACTGGGACATCTTCTCCTCCCTCCTCCGATCATCCCCCTGGGACGACTTCTTCCTCTCCGACAACATAGATACTGCGACCAACGTGCTTTACAACAATTTCACTAACTGCTTAGATGTCCTTACTCCAAAACAGAAGAAAATCAAAAAGCGTCAAGATCTTGATGACACTTCCACACGCAAACTGACCAGCAGGCTCAAGAAAATGCGCTCCCGCTACTTCAAGACCAAAAGCTTTCACCTAATCATCCGTATGAACGAATTGTTAGTCGACTGGAGAAATTCACAAAGTACTGCGCGTACATTAGTAGAGCATGCAGCGCTTTGTACTGAAAACAAAGCAAAGTCTCTCACTCGACTACTGAAGCAGCGGGGTGGCCGAAAAGATATCCCGATTACTACCTTAGTGCTTCCTGATAAAAGTATAATCACTGGTGCGGCTGATCTCTGCGAGTTCATTAACACACATTTCTGTAACTCCTTCACTAGCAATGACTTGGCACTGCCAAATACGATTCCCAAGTTCACTGAAGATCAAATTCATACTATTGACTTTGACTTATGCACTATCAAGCGAGCGCTTTGCTCGTTGAAACTGTCACACTACCCAGGTCCTGACGGTATGCCTTCTTCCATTTTAAAACTCGGAGGTCCGGACATTCCAGTCCTTCTCCTCAATGTCTTCACCCTCTCAATGAAGAGTGGTCACTACCCGTCCAGCTGGAAGCACGCAACCGTCATACCACGACACAAACGAGGCTGTCGCCTAAATATTGACAATTATCGTCCCATCAGTCACACAGCTATTGCGTCTCGACTCATGGAAAGAATAATAAAGGACGCGATGCTTTGCTTTCTGTTGCCACGCAACCTTATCAATAGGTCCCAACACGGGTTCTTGCCGACTAAATCCTGTCAAACCTGCCAGTTTGAATTCTTAAACCACGTGACACACTCCATCGACCTAGGTCATTCACTGGTTATTATCTTCCTGGACATGAAAAAAGCGTTTGATCGGGTCCCACACAATGGTTTAATGACTAAACTAGCAGCATACGGTGTCTCCAGCCATCTCCTTTCATGGTTTTCTTCCTACCTTTCCAACCGAACGCAGTCAGTGCAACTGGGCGACATCTCATCCAAAAAGGCATCCGTAACCAGCGGAGTATTCCAAGGCAGCGTCCTGGGTCCTCTGCTGTTTTTGTTGTACATTAATGATGTATTCCAGGTCTTCAAACACGGCACGCCGTACCTTTTTGCCGATGACATAAAAGTTATTTTCTCATTTGACCCTAGCTGTCTACGTAATAGTCTCTCTAGCATTCAAAGCGATCTCAGTGCTCTTGAAACATGGTGCGATCTATGGAAACTAGAGTTTTCACCAACGAAATGCAACGTCCTTTCCTACCGATGCTGTATACCCCCCAAACTATTAACTCTTAACGGTACACCACTTGATAACAGCTTCACTGTGCGCGATCTCGGTGTACACTATTCCTGTTCATTGAATTTTGCGGAACAAGCGAGCTATAGCTCTGCCAAAGCCAGGTCTATCATTGGTTATATACTGAAGTCAATGTGCTTGTTAGAGTCTCGACTCATGCTCTATAAGTTGTGTGCCAGGCCTATAGTAGAGTACTGCTCAATGGTTGTTACTAACTCACGTAAAAGTGACAGGATGGTTATTGAGAAAGTCCAGCGTTCGTTCACTAAACGTCTATTAGGAGCGTCTGCGCTCAACTATCAAGGCCGCTGCAAGCAGCTTGGTCTGGAACCGCTTTGGCTGCGACGTCTCAAAACCAACCTTGTTTTCCTATATAAGCTAATCAAAATATCGCACTCAAGTGCCGCTAGTTTTTTTCAGCCGCCTGGCGATACACGTTATCCTCTACGCCATAAGGCACACTCATTTTCCCTACCCAACACACGTTGCTCCATACGTTCTAACTTCTTCCTCTATAGATATGCGCATGTCTGGAATAAGCTACCGGAAGCCGTCAGAGCATCTGATAGTATCACGCAATTCTCCACGGCCATATATAGACTATTAAGCGTCCCCAAGGTAGCCGAGATCCTGGGCATCTGCATCCCCGAGGACGAGCTCTGGGAGAACGGCCCCGATCACATATAGACACAAATTCTTCAATCAGCACTAATAAAGCTCCCTTCCTTCCCAAACTGTCCGCTCCTTATCGCGCTCTTTCCTTTCATTCTCTTACAATCGGATGGCAACTCAGTGCCCTGCATGACCTAGTCTCATTTGACCAGTCTGACTGCATCCATGACTACAGAGTTGCAAATGGTCTGGGACCTGCAGTCAATGTTAAGCCTAATACACCTTGACAGTCTGCTGGAATCGCTTACATTTATGCAGTTTATTCCTGTCCATTTCTGCTGCCCCTCCCTATTTGTCTTCTAAAATAAGCTGTTGGACTCAATCTCGCTTCGCCGACTAATCCTGTCTCGTCTGGTCGGTCTCCTGCTTTCCAACTTCTCTCAGACTCCTACCTGACTTGCATACCTTATACTCATGTAGCCTCCTGCATCCCAAACCTATCCGTCTCTGCTGACTCTTTATTCATCTTCCTTCCTTAACTGTTCGACTTACTCTCAATTTGCCGACTTAACCAGTCTCGTCTGATCGGTCCCCTGCTCTCCGAATTCATTCAGACTGCTGTGACGTTACCGGCATTGGATGAGAAGTGCGAACGCTCTGTCCCCATTCCCTCTCGAGCCCCATGGACTTTTCCACACCTTATAAGTAAACCTCTCCCTATCCGGACCGTCTCCTTATGACGTTCTCTACTTTCAAACCTTCTCTAATCGGACTGCCAACTCTCAGTGCCCTGTAATAACCTAGTCTCATCTGACCGGTCTGCTTCTTTGACCCTTTCCAGACCAGCAACATTTAAACGGTCTAGACTCTGTAGACTCAAGCTATATCGCACTTACGTTGACAGCCTGCTAGACTTGTTCACCCTCTATTTATATAGTCACCTCCACCTCTCGACCCACTCCATTTGCCCTCCTAAAATTAGCTGTTGGACTCAATGTCGTTTCGCCGACTAATCCTGTCTCGTCTGTTTGGTCTCCTGCTTTCCAACTCCTCTCAGACTCCTGTGACACTACTAGCCATCGTTCAGATGACTGAGCGCCGTTCGTATCCAATCATTCTTCTATTGGAAGATTGAGTCTCTGTCATCCGTAGCTCAGCCTCAGCTGATCAGCCAAATTCTATGGGACTGCTACCAGGCTACCGGGATGTTAGCGGTCTAGGCTTCGTCGATCCAAAGCACTTTCTCCCTCACCTTGATATCCTGCTGAACTTGTTCGCCCTATGTTGATATAACCACTTTTATCTTTGACCAGTCCGCTCCTACTGACTCCACTTACCTTCCCAAATGAACCATAGGACTCAATCACAATGCGCCGACCAAGTCCAACCTTGGCAGATCGGTCCTCTTCTCTCCTACTTCTGCGACGCTGCCTGCTATGCTCGGAAGCCTGAATGCTCTGTCACCATTACCTCTAGAGCCTCGTTAACTGTCGCATTTCATATCCGTAAACGTAAACTCTTAACTCTGTCCTCTCCTTATCGCGGCCTGTCTTTATTTCTTCTTCATCCGCATAGCGAGCTCTCAGAGCCCTGCCCTATTATCCTCTTTGACTGCTTCCTAACTAGCGAAATGTAGTTTTAGGCTCTGTATCACCATCACACAACTTCTCTCACTTTGCGAGCCTGCCTGACTTGCATACCTTATATTCATGTAGCCTCTTGCATCCCAACCCATCCGTCTCCGCTGACTCTTTATTTACCTTCCCACCTCAACTGTACTACTTACTCTAAGTGTGCCGACTAATCCAGTCTCGTCTGATCGGTCCCCTGCTCTCCGAATTCATTCAGACTGCTGTGACGTTACCGGCATTGAATGAGAAGTGCGAACGCTCTGTCCCCATTAACTCTCGAGCCCCATGGACTTTTCCACACCTTATAAGTAAACCTCTCCCTATCCGGACCGTCTCCTTATGACGTTCTCTACTTTCAAACCTTCTCTAATCGGACTGCCAACTCTCAGTGCCCTGTAATAACCTAGTCTCATCTGACCGGTCTGCTTCTTTGACCCTTTCCAGACCAGCAACATTTAAACGGTCTAGACTCTGTAGACTCAAGCTTTATCGCACTTACGTTGACAGCCTGCTAGACTTGTTCACCCTCTATTTATATAGTCACCTCCACCTCTCGACCCACTCCATTTGCCCTCCTAAAATTAGCTGTTGGACTCAATGTCGTTTCGCCGACTAATCCTGTCTCGTCTGTTTGGTCTCCTGCTTTCCAACTCCTCTCAGACTCCTGTGACACTACTAGCCATCGTTCAGATGATTGAGCGCCGTTCGTATCCAATCATTCTTCTATTGGAAGATTGAGTCTCTGTCATCCGTAGCTCAGCCTCAGCTGATCAGCCAAATTCTATGGGACTGCTACCAGGCTACCGGGATGTTAGCGGTCTAGGCTTCGTCGATCCAAAGCACTTTCTCCCTCACCTTGATATCCTGCTGAACTTGTTCGCCCTATGTTGATATAACCACTTTTATCTTTGACCAGTCCGCTCCTACTGACTCCACTTACCTTCCCAAATGAACCATAGGACTCAATCACAATGCGCCGACCAAGTCCAACCTTGGCAGATCGGTCCTCTTCTCTCCTACTTCTGCGACGCTGCCTGCTATGCTCGGAAGCCTGAATGCTCTGTCACCATTACCTCTAGAGCCTCGTTAACTGTCGCATTTCATATCCGTAAACGTAAACTCTTAACTCTGTCCTCTCCTTATCGCGGCCTGTCTTTATTTCTTCTTCATCCGCATAGCGAGCTCTCAGAGCTCTGCCCTATTATCCTCTTTGACTGCTTCCTAACTAGCGAAATGTAGTTTTAGGCTCTGTATCACCATCACACAACTTCTCTCACTTTGCGAGCCTGCCTGACTTGCATACCTTATATTCATGTAGCCTCTTGCATCCCAACCCATCCGTCTCCGCTGACTCTTTATTTACCTTCCCACCTCAACTGTACTACTTACTCTAAGTGTGCCGACTAATCCAGTCTCGTCTGATCGGTCCCCTGCTCTCCGAATTCATTCAGACTGCTGTGACGTTACCGGCATTGAATGAGAAGTGCGAACGCTCTGTCCCCATTACCTCTCGAGCCCCATGGACTTTTCCACACCTTATAAGTAAACCTCTCCCTATCCGGACCGTCTCCTTATGACGTTCTCTACTTTCAAACCTTCTCTAATCGGACTGCCAACTCTCAGTGCCCTGTAATAACCTAGTCTCATCTGACCGGTCTGCTTCTTTGACCCTTTCCAGACCAGCAACATTTAAACGGTCTAGACTCTGTAGACTCAAGCTTTATCGCACTTACGTTGACAGCCTGCTAGACTTGTTCACCCTCTATTTATATAGTCACCTATTTATAGTCACCTCTCGACCCACTCCATTTGCCCTCCTAAAATTAGCTATTGGACTTAATGTCGTTTCGCCGACTAATCCTGTCTCGTCTGTTTGGTCTCCTGCTTTCCAACTCCTCTCAGACTCCTGTGACATTACTAGCCATCGTTCAGATGATTGAGCGCCGTTCGTATCCAATCATTCTTCAATCGGACGATTGAGTCTCTGTCATCCGTAGCTCAGCCTCAGCTGATCAGCCAAATTCTATGGGACTGCTACCAGGCTACCGGGATGTTAGCGGTCTAGGCTCCGTCGATCCAAAGCACTTCCTCCCTCACCTTGATATCCTGCTGAACTTGTTCGCCCTATGTTGATATAACCACTTCTATCTCTGACCAGTCCAATCCTACTGACTCCACTTACCTTCCCAAATGAACCATGGGACTCAATCACAATGCGCCGACCAAGTCCAACCTCGGCAGCTCGGTCTTCTTCGCTCCTACTTCTGCGACGCTGCCTGCTATGCTCGGGAGACTGAACGCTCCGTCCCCATTACCTCTCGAGCCCCGTGGACTTTTCCACACCTTATTAGTAAACCTCTATCCTTATGGCCCCTGTACTATCATTTCTTCTCTAATCGGACTGCCAACTCTTAGTGGCTTGTAATAACCTAGTCTCATCTGACCGGTATGCTCCTTTGACCTTTTCCAGACTAGCAAGATATACCGATCTAATCTCTCTAGACTCACAACTATGTCTGGCTTATATTGACAGCCCGCTAGACTTGTTTACCCTTGATTAATATAGGCACTTCCATCAGTAACCTGTACCCTCAAATCTTCAATCGGATGACCGACGCTTAGTGCCATGCCCTTCTTTGTCATTATCTGATCAGTGAAATTCTCTGGGACTACTATGAGGCCTCTGGATGTGTCGACTTCTCGAGTCTCGTCTGTTCGGTCTCCGGCTCTCAGAGTTCTCTCAGATTACCGGGATATTACCGATGCTATTTCAGCACTGAACGTTTCATACTTCGCACGAGAGCGTCCCTGGCTCACCACACTTTAGTAGTAAACCTTTTTCATCCTGACTATCGTCTCTTAATTGCTCTCATGAGTTACTCTTCGCACTGCCGTCCGCATTCTTCCGCTCATAGCTGATTCCTTAAATTTCCTTTTCTTCTTGGAACGTTGCTTTACCTATGTTGCTCCCGCATTCGGTCTCAACCATGTTGTCCTTAGTTTCACATAAGATGCCGCTCGCATTCGGTCTGCTGTCATCATAATCGGTTTACCTGTTACTCTCCAACAATCATATTAATCGCTTAACGTTGTCAACACGCTTTGTTATACCATTCTTTCTACCTAGTAGTTGTAGTCTGAGGCACACCAGCGACGTGATGTAAAGAACGCGCTTGCAAATCATGTATACTAAACAAAATTACATAAATTTTAATGTATCATAGGCACCGTTGCGCGCCACCAGTCTGTGTTTGTGCTTCTTGCTTCGTTGCTGTCTTTCTGTTTGGCTGCCTCTTGTCCGTTGCCCGTTTTCTCCCGAGATTTCCACAGATACATCCGCCAAAACAAGAAGGTTTATCCACTGGGAATAGTCGACCCACTTTCAATAGCCAGCTGGTTTACATGCTTGTTCTTTTCTCCGGGAGGTGAAGAACCCACACATCGTTCCAAATGGAGCTCTTTCCGCCATTCTGGAGAAGCTACCACCACGGGGTCTAAACAAATGGGTTTAGCTCGCCTCGTACTCACAATGGATCCACTGTTCCACAACCGGAGACTGACAATTCTGGCGTGATTACCTTCACTGCCTCAAACATTCCGATTCTCCAGTCACCTGGAGCTTTTCTGATGTCATTTCACGGACAGCACTGCGCGCGCATAAGCGTCTTTTCCGATGATTTTTCCTGGAGTTCTCACTTGGTCATGGAAACAATTACACTTACATTTGAAGGAAATACTTGTCCACTTCGCGGAGGATAGCATTTATTCCTGTTTTGGACATATTCAGACACAAGAAACAACTGCACTCACCGTCCCTATGACAAGTCCAGCATGGATAGCTGGACACGGGTTGCGAGCCGGACAATATAATAGAAAAAGCCGGCCTCTATTAACAATATGTTTACTCACCCGCATCATTATCATTCGACTCTGCGACTCTTTTACATCATTGACTGGCTTCAACGACTATTGCCGGTTCAGTACTAAGCCATTTGGCCAACCACCGAAAAAATTTGGGCTGTCAACCGACTGCGAATAATAGAGTGCAAAATCGGTCTATACGATGCATAGCCGACTAGCACTACAGTTCAACGGAAGCTACGACAGTGTTCCAGGACGTGGTGGGTTTTCGCCTGGCAAGCGTTCTCCCTATAAAAAGCCACAAATGTCCGCTTAACAACACTGCAACGTGGCGGATGTGACTCGCCACAAAATAAAGTCACAGCTATACATTTCACACTGACGCAGTCCTCAGCCTCCAACATCGAACCTGTGCAACTGATTTTACTATGAAGAATGCTTTAGTGGAGTACCGATCATCCCGGCTTCGTAATGGTCATCGATTGCACTAAACCTTGTTTGGTCTCCTGTGCTCATGGATCACTACATGGCAAATTTACCCCCCACTTGTATCTTGACGCAACAGTTTTTGCGCGCCACGGCGCCATTATGATCCTTGGTCTGACTATTGCCTGACAATATGCTCGCTCTTATGGACTACATCTTTTCGTTTATTCCTTTCATTGTAACGAAATGTTTTAATATTCCAAAGAAGCTATGCTTGTATGCATATTTGATCATGCCTTTTAGAGGTGTGTCTCGCTTTACAGAGAATATACTATTTATTTATTTATTTATTTACTTAGTGCCCAGGTAGTTGCAACTAGGCAGGCTGCACCGTGTACCACTCTCCGAGTATCGTGCTCTCAACATACAGGCTCCGTCAGTAGCCCAACCAGGGTAGGTGTTGAGGTTGCATCAGATAAAACATCCTGCTTGACTATAAGCCATCTTCGTTGGTTTTCCTTTGGGGGAGTTTTGGCCATTCATCTTCAGTTAGAGGTTAGCCTTACGACTACTACAAGGCATAATTACAAATATGTGGCGGATTTCCGCTTCAGGTTTATGATCGTGCAACCTTTGAAAGTTCATTTTGATTTTCTAGGTGCGTTAGAAAATATTTTGTGTGGCTGATATGTCGTCAATAAGGTGTACATTTAGACTGCCGAGAGCCAAATGTTGGTATTTTTGGAAGTTAAACCACTCACTCTATGGCACATCTTTGCGCTGTCCACAAGAACGGGATGCATATTCCCTCAACGCTACACGAAAATCGATTCCAGGGTGGCAAGTAGGTACCATCAGCGTCATCGTGCTTAACAAGAAACGCTTCTGGATGACTAAAAGGCGCCCCAAAAGCCGATTGCGACCATCAGCGGCACAACATTTCGTTACACATATTGCTCAACAGATCACTCGAGCTGACAGAAATTACGGTTAAAAAGAACGCCTCTTAAGCAAGAAACGGAGCCGGTAAGTATGTGGAACATTAGGTAACAACTTCTATGGACATATAAAGCCGGTTAACTTCATACCATTTGGTTCACCGCGGGGGACCAAACCTACGCTTCAATGGGAGGACTCGTTGTCCGGATGGTTGGTCAGAGTGACAATCCATTGGTACCATATATCTACAAATGTTTCCTAGGATTTTACAAAAGCTTCGCTGTTAAGGAAGCCACTTAACTGTGGTTGCTCTTTAGTATCAACTATTACGAATATCACATACCCCTGGTACTTATTTCTTTATACTAATAATACGTCCCGCACCAAAATACCGATGCTCCCCTGTCGGCACAAAAGAAGACCAATTAAGCGTTCCAGGAAGAAACACTCAGGGAACAGCAGATATTTTTAATAAATGGGCTTAGCAACCATATGCTTATGGTTTATACCTTATAGTGGATAATTTCTAATTTACTTACTAATCTTGTATTAGGGTTGCGCATGTTTAAGGCAGGTATAGCTTCATAAATTGCATACTTGGTTGTTTCACCATCGTTACGTTACTGCACATTAATGCGAGTTGAGTATTGGTAATTGTACAACATAACATTCACAGGTCATTGAGTTGGCACTATTTTGGATGCACATAAAAACGTTTTGTATGTGTCCTTCTTGCGTCCAAACACGTTTACACAAGGCGCAGATGGGACACTTGAGGGAAGCCCCAGGGATTCGCAACGGACGCTTGTGCCGACAGGGTTGTCACAAACATTGCTTTTAGGGTTCATGTTGCGGAAGTCCAATGTCTCCTGCAGACTTCCAAGACCGCGAATTAGTTACCTACAGCAATCATGAAAACGGGCGACCTAAATTTGGGTTTTAGCTTCAAATAACGCTTACTATGCAATATTGGACACACGTGCGTTGGTAGTTTATTGTTCAACTAAGTTAACAAATATTCTGCACCTCGTCAACTGTATCCGTCTGCATTGGAATTGGCTGCAAGCGTTGGTTAAGTATTTACCACACTAAAACACAGTTTCCTTGGTACCCCAGGCTAGAATGACAGAGTCTAGAGGTCACATGCTTCACTCCCGTCTAACCAACCAGCAAACATTGCCCTTTCTAAAGTACTCTGCTGGGTCTACTACTATTGGGCAGCAGTTTGCTTTGTTAATACGGCAAACCGCTTTGACATCAACATGCATAGAAGTTGGCAAACTCGTCACCCCCACTCCAAAGCTATTCAGTGCGCTTTGTAGTGGCTGGGCGGCACGCCACGTGCTGTAACTTTGATGGCGCCTTATATGAATGATTTCAACTCACTGCCTCTGAGGTCCTGCGCCCGCTTTCTGACTCAAGTGGAATATTAGTGCATGACTAATGCCCATTGGCTAGCCCACACCCTTTAATATATGTAGCCATCCTTCGCCGGCATCTGTGTCTGCAACCCGCACAATAAACCGGAGAAGCGCTCTTAGCTAGGTCGGCCGTCATAGCCTCCCAGTAAGATTATGCATAGAAAGGAAAAAGGTCCAGTACGTAGGCTGCCGTGGTGGGCGTCCAGCTCCAATAACAGCTAGCCTCTGCCCAGCTGCGAGTAAGCCCCCACGGAAGCTGGGCTCTAACCCCAAGGAGAAGCCTAACACCAAGGATAATTCTTCCCTAGTGAAGGGAAATGTGACCTCAACCTTAATCAGTCAAAGCCCCAGAAACCAATGCCGCTAAGTGTGGTCTAAAATCCGGGGATTAACCTAATTCTTAGATTTCCGCTTCTCAGTCACAAAGAAATCTGGTTCTCCTTAGACGTTCCGAGCTGACGAAATCGATCAAGGATAAGGCCGCAAATCCCTGAGCGCACGCCATCTTCTCAGGACTGTTCTCAAATCAGTATGAATGCGGTCTGCTCGAACAAATCCAACCCAGCAGAGAGAAGTTTGGCTGACCAGAGAATTCTGGAGCGTCTGATTCCTTTGTTATTTGATGAAGACGAACGGGGAATTACTATCGTCTCTGCAATTCGACGCGGTAGGAAGCAAGAGGATCCGCCCAAATTTCGCCCCCCAAAGCCCTGTGCCAAGCAGAAGAAGTACGCCAACTTATACCGCGACGGAACTTGAGCCCCAAAGGTAAGCCGTTGTACGTTATACGTGATCATTCTCCAATGGAGCGAATACTTATGAGAAACGTCTATTGAGGAGCTGAGAACGCGCCAAAGCTGTTGTGACGCAGGCCTACGTACCTTGGATTTCCGTGTTTCGGAAGACCCTGAGAGCACAGTGGAGACCCATTCTCGTCATCCAAGAACAGCAAAGTACACAACCGTACTGCGCGTTTTAACCATCAATGTGCGCAGCCTAAGCAAATAAGTTGCATGGTATGTAGTTGGTTGCCTTAGTGACCCGTCGAGACCTGGTGGACTTCACGGAAACTGGGCTATGCGCATACCACATGGATTCGGAGGTGTCTATCCCTGTTTCCCACCTCTCCCTAATCGATCGACTAGGAGTGGGGTGCGGCGGGGCGTAATGACCTATTGGAAGAGTGAGATCAACGTACGTGTACTTGAAGCAAGCAACGATAACGAAGATGAGTTCTATGTCCACTGGTACAACGTTCATGATGGAGGAGGTTCTATCACCTTTGGTGTCGTCTACAGGGCGCCTTCAGGCTTCGGAGCCCGCTTGATGGACTCCAACAGGGGGTACGGTGCATGAAGGTATTGTCCTATCCTTTGGGAGTTCAATACGGCCGTTGTTAACCGAACCTGCTTCTGCGTGATGGACCTTTAGACTCACTCTAGGCCAACTTACTCGAGAGCATTCCTCATCGTAATTTGCACAAACACGTCACTACGTCAACTCGTATTTTTCCCGATAAGATGCCGTACGCCTTGAAGCTTATGCTCACCCCGGCACAATCAATCAGCATGAAACTTTCAGTTCTACAGCTCACTGGTAGCAGTGATCACTATATTACCTCATTCTAGAGGACACGTTGCTTCGCTGTCCACGACCAACGGGTCCACCGTCGGGATTTCTGACGTGCCGATACACCTAGTCTGAAAACGGCCGCAAGCGTTGTCGATTAGAGTATCCCTGAACCCCACAAGGTTGAAGTGGCGGGAAAGCACTGGTACTTCAAGCTGACGTTGCTCATGGAACAGGTCATTTCCAACAGAAGATTCTTCTCCAAAGGCTCTCCCTGGATCCAGCACGACTTGAAATCAAAGATGAAAAGAAGACGTAAGCTGTAAGAATGTTACAGACTTACGTGATTTGATCTTAACTACCGCTACTACAAAACGGTCAGGAATGCATGCAACATGAAAAACCTGTGAAACACCAAAAATACGCGCTGGCACCAGCTGCACTTTCTAGCACTACCTGCAGAGCGCTCATCCCATACAGCAAACGAAGCACCAAAACTGGAAGTGGTGCCCTGCCTTCTTTCCCTATGAGCAATTAAACCTAGATTATAACGACGTTGCAAAACTCGCCTTTCGGCCAAGCTATATTCCTCTGTCTACTCAACTGTAAGGCCACTCACGGATGCCGTTGCTTACACTCCACCATCCCTGTTGCATCATGTGAAGGTTAGCGCTACGTTGTACTAAAATTTCGCCTTGAACTAAACCCGTATTCCGCGCATGGTCTTGCTGGTCTACACCGTCTATTCCTTACAACCTTGGCTATGCACATTGCCGCTCCTGGCTTTCGGAGGTTCAGTGGTTCCTTTTAGGTTCGGTGGCTTCCAATTGCTTGGAAGGTGGTAATCGTTTAATTTATTTACAGCGAAGGGTGCCGGCTGTATTCAGCCGGCCATCATCTCATCTTTCTGAATTCCATGTCGTGCAGTCATGGAAAGGATACTGAAACGGACCCTTCGCCTACATCTCGATGAATTGGAGTTCATCTCTCATGTCCAGCATAAATAAATAAATAAATAAATATTTTATTCTTGACAAAGCGAGACACGCCTTTTGGGCATGATCAGCATATTGCATTATTGTACATGATAGCGGAATAAGCAGCAACATCAGTGGGAGTAGTACAGTTGGAGACAGTAGTGTGGGCCCATAGAGCCCAAAGGTTGTATGTAGTCTATGTACACAGAATGCGAGAGGTAAATATAATAACCAGATCCCTTATATGGTATGTTGATGAGGAACTAGTCCGATGAGGTCCCGTAAGCAATGTAAGTAGGTGAGTGAAGTATGAGGAAACGGGTGAAAAATACTTAAGAATAGTGGTATGTCACTATTCAGATATGTAGGCGTGTTCGTGCGAGAGCCGATTTAAACACAGAACTTGTAAATGTGGTTTCGGTCAACTTGCCAATGTGTTAGGGGCGGTGACTTTATTGAGTGACGAGTCACATCCGCCACGTCGCAGTGTTGATAAATGGACATTTGTGGCTTTTTGTAGGGAAAACGCTTGCCAGACGAAGACCCCCACGTCCTGTAACACTGCCGGCTGTTGATATAGTATTGGCAAGATGGTATCTGGCCGATTACCCCCGCGGATATTCGCAGTCACGTAACGCCAATATGTTTCCTATGACTGTGTAGTCGCCTTCGGAGTCCAGTACAAGTGGTTGGAGCTGTTGAAGTCGGACGACTCAGGTGACTTGTGTTGAATTGATCAGTGTTCTGGGTTCTTTAGTGTGTCATGACTATGAAGTGCGGGTTTTTTCTTTGTTCTTTATTGAATTCCTGCCCATTGGAGCGTTGCAGGTACGTCTTCAGCGGTGTTCGGTGCAGGTAATGTTATCCTGTAGAACAACGGTGAGAAGAAAAACGGACCGAGCGAACTGCCAAGAAAACTGAACAGGGCTATGTTATTGTATAAATATAAAATTTATGGTAAAGTTGTGCTGGCTGAAATCAATGGAGTGACTGATGAGCTGAGGCTAGTGGTACCTATACCGCCAATGAATAAATAAATAAATAAATAGTATATTCTCGAATTTCCGAGACACACCTGACCAGGCATGATCAACGGTTACAAGCAATTTATGTTTCGCCAAACAAGAGAAGAACACGTTAGTGTGAGCTGAGATGCATGATAGTGGAGCCGAGAGCCAAACTCAATCAGAGACTGGAACTTTGGATTTCGGTAGGCGTTACCAAGCATAGGGATAATGATTAAGACAAGGAAGAGTATCATAAGGTTGTAACTTATACCAATGAAAACTTGAGTCGATGGCAGCCGGTGCTCAAAATAAGAGAGGCCTTGGTTTGAGACCTATAGGCATTTGGAGCCTCAGAGGACTGACTTGGCCAAAATGTTTTAGAATAATAGGCACAGAAGGAAAGACAATCAAAAGTGACCTGGGATGTTGCGCTAACGCTAAAGATAACCACACCGTCATTGAACTGTTGCGATATAGACCAAAAGAGAGGCAAAACACGAGAGGAGGACGTAATTGTGTGCTGAAAAGCATGAGAATGGAGTCGAGAGGCAAACCTCAACCAGAGACCTGAAATTGCAATTTCCGTAGAACGACCAAGCATGCAGATAATGTATCAAACGGAGGCGAGCATACAAGGCAGTTAATTATACCACTGAGAACCTTAATCGGTGGCAGCCGATCCTCAAAAAGGAGAGGCCTTGGTCTGCTGCCTATGGGCATTTGGGGCCTCAGCGGCCGGACAAGTCGAAAAGTTTTAAGAATGTGTACCACAGTAGCAAAGGGAATCAAAAGCGGCCTAAGATGTTGCGCTGACGCCAGTGATACCTATACCGTCATTGAACTGATGCGATATGGACCAACCGAGAGGCCAAACGAGAGAGGGGAACGTAATTGTCAGCCGAGATTCAGGATGGTGGAGCAGAGAGGCAAAAGTCAATCAGAGACCTGAAATTGCATTTTGCAGGGGACCAAGCATACAGGTAATGAGCCAGACGGGGGCCAGTATCATGAGGCTGTTTCTTATGCCAATGAGAACTTTAATCGATGCTCAAAGGCAGTGAATCCTTTGTTTGAAACCTATTGGCATTTGGAGCCTGAGGCCGGGGTGGTACAGGAGGTTTAGGAGTGCGCGGCGCAGTAGGAAAGTGGATCAAATGTGGCCTAGTATGTTGTGCTGACGCTACGGGAACCTAAACCACCATTGAACCGATGCGATATGGACCAGAGAAGAGGCCAAACAAGAGAGAGGGACGTAATTGTGAGCTTAGAAGCATGAGAGTGGAGCCGAGAGGCAAAACTCAACCAGGGACCTGAAATTTCAATTTCAGTAGAAGGACAAAGCATGCAGGTAATGTATCAGACGGAGGCGAGTACATGAAGCAGTTAATTATACAAATGAGAATATTTGCCGACGGCAGCCGATGCTCGACTGAGAGAGGCCATGTTTTGCGACCGATGGGTATTAGGAGCCTGAGAGGCCGGACACGTCCAGTTAGTTTAATAATGAGTGTCACAGTAGCAAAGAGAATCAAACGGGGGCTAGTAAGTTGCGCTGGCGTTAGAGGTATCTATACCGTCACTGAACCGATGCGATATGGACCAAAAGAGAGGCCAAACAAGAGAGGTAGACGATACTTGTGAGCTGAGAAGAAGGCTAGTGGAGCCGAGAGGCAAGATTAATCTAGGACATGAGCTTTCGATTTAGATAGGGGGACCAAGCGTACAGATAATGAATCGGACGGAGACAAGAATCATAAGGCCGTTACTTATACCATTAACAACCTTAATCGATGGCAGCCGATCCTCAGAAGAAGAGAGGCACTGGCTTGAAACTATAGGCATTTGGAGCCTGAGAGGCCGGAGTAGTCCAATGGGTTTAACGATGAGTGCCACATTAGCAAACAGAATCAAACGGGGGCTAGCAATTAGCGTTGACGTTAGAGGCACCTATACCGCCATTGAACCAATGCGATATAAAACAAAAGAGAGGCCAAACAAGAGAGGGGAACGTAATTGTAAGCTAAGATGAATGGTAGCGGAGCCGAGAGGCAAAACTCATTTAGAGACCTGAAATTGCAATTTTGCAGAGGACCAAGCATACAGATAATGTACCAGACTGAGGCGAGTACATGAGGCTCTTCCTTATGCCAATGAGAATTTAATCCATGTTCAAAGGAAGAGAAGCCTTGGTTTGAGACCCATAGGCCATTGGAGCCTGAGAAGCCGGACTAGCCCAGAAGGTTTAGGAGTGAGAGTCACAGTGGCAAGAACATATAGCGACGCCTGGGATTACGCATACAGATAATGAATCGGACGAAGACGAGAATCATGAGGCCGTTACTTATACCATTGAGAACCTTTATAGATGGCAGCAGATCCTCAAAAGAAGAGAGGCCGTGGCTTGAGACCTATAGGCATTTGGAGCCTGAGAGGCCGGATTAGTCGAAAAGGTTTAAGTATGAGTGCCACAGTGGGAAAGGTAATCAAAGGAAACCTAGGATGTTGTGCTGACGCTATTGGTACCTACACCACCTTTGAACGAATGCGATATGGACCAAAAGAGAGGCCAAACAGGAGATGGAGACGATACTTGTGAGCTGAGAATAACGGTAGTGGTGAAGCGCCTGTAAATTTACTTATCTCATTGTACATTATTTTCCTATTAAAACCAATTCTTGTACGTTAACCTTGTATACTTGTTTTGATTGATAAATAACGCTTTTTGAACCACGCGGGCAAATCGACGTGTTCTCTCTGTGTTCTTGTGCTACGGATTTTATTGCATTGTCGGTCACTACGTTCTAACCTCAAGCAATATGCATCTACAGATCTCGTTCCGTCTCAACTGGTTTCACCATCGTCGTTTGTCATGCATCGGAATTGCTGACGCAAGAGGACTAGTAAGTTTTATGTGGTCGGACTTTAACCCACGTCGAAGCCCTACTGTGAGTCTTGTCATTTCTGATCATCATTAATTCATCTTTATTTCTCTTTGGGTCCGAGTCCACTACATAATTGGTGACCCCGAACTTTTTCTTAGTACTTCATTTTTTGTAAGCTCAGAACTCCCAATATTCTTTTTTGAACGACTACTATGAAATCCAAACCTAGTTCGAGTACGGTTCCCGAACAACCGAACAACCGAACAACCTCCTCGTGGTGCCAGCTGGGTGGTTCGGGTTTAACCCGTTCCAGCAAATAGTTCGGCGGCAGTGTTCCAGGACGTGGTGGGTTTTCGCCCGGCAAGCGTTCTACCTATAAAAAGCCACAAATGTCTGCTTATCAACACTGTGACGTGGCGGATGTGACTCGCCACAAAATAAAGTCACTGGGCCGTGGACATCCGGAAAATGGTATCCAACTCACGGACATCGATCGCTTATTCTCACATTCCTACCGATAACAAACAGTCAAGAATTCTGCGGCACCTTCAAAAATACAAGCTACATTCATAGACAATTACATACATATATACACCCATACACTTACATTCACTGTTATGCCAAACATGTACTCTGTACATTTTGATCACACTATGTTAGCTAATCATGATCATGCCTGTACTGGTGTGTCTCGCATTGTCGAGAATAAACGTTTATTTATTTATTTATTTATATTTCCTTTAATTTACCTGCTTTTGGTGCATCTAATCCTCGCGTTTCGTTCACACAAATTGAGGCATATTTCCGTTTCCGTAGGATCGCTACACAAGAGACTATGTTTTCCTATGTGGCTACTCAGCTCCCTACGGATATTGCCACTGAGGTGATCGACGTCCTAGACCCAATGCCAACAGAATTTCCTTACGATTCCCTTAAAGCTGCTGTGTTAAAACGCACGACCACTTCAGACGAGTCTCGCTTAAACTAACTCCTATCTGGTGTTGAACTTGGCGACCGCTCCCCATCTCAGTTACTGCGACACATGAGAACTTTAGTTGATAGCTACAAAGTTGATGACTCAGTCCTGCGCCAACTTTGGGCTAAATGTCTACCACCTAATACCGTCCTGGTTTTGTCCGTCAAAGGTGAGGAAACTTCGCTTGATAAGTTGGCTGAACTAGCTGACAAGGTGCATAAATGCTTTTTCAAGCATCCCATTAATCAGGTCTCGCAGACTACTAACGCGTTTGAAAGTACATCTGTAGTCGATAGGTTGCAGAACCAGAATGAACAGCTAACCGCCCAAGTTTCCGTCATCACCAAACGTCTTAACCGCCGCCGAAGTGTATCACATGGCCGTAACACACGTGCACTATCCTCCAACCGTGACCAACTGAATCGTTTCTGTTATTTTCACAAACGATTTGGTGGTGCTGCACGGAACTGTAGGCTGTGGTGTTCGCACCCTAAAGCCTTTCGCTTACAGGACCAACAGGGAAACTCGCCGGCCAGCCAGTAATGGCGACAGCTGCCGCTGGCCAACACCATAGTCGCCTTCTCCAAGTGTTTGACAACACAACCGGCTACCGTTTTCTCGTCGACACGGGTGCCAAAGTTAGCGTCATACCCGTAGGTACACACAAACGCCAACTTTCTCCGGGGCATGTCACACTCCAGGCGGCCAATGGTACGAAAATTCAGACGTACGGTCAGAAACTGTTAACCCTAGATCTGGGACTCCGACGTCGACTACCTTGGCTTTTCTTAATCGCCGACGTTCAGAAGCCCATTCTTGGCATCGATTTCTTGACGAAGTTTGGCATCATCGTTGATCTCGGAAACAGGAAACTCCGTGATAGCGTCACCTCACTTACTGTCTCCGGCAAAGTCCTCGCTATCGACTCGATTGGCATTCGTTTGGCTCTGCTTTCCGCCAATAAGTTTACTGCTCTTCTGCGCAAGTTTCCCACCATTTATCAACCGATCAGCGACGACTTTCAGCCCAAACACGAAATCTGCCATCACATCGAAACCAAAGGCAATCCTGTCACCGCCAGACCACGACGTCTTTCCCCCGACAAACTGGCCATTGCCAAATCTGAATTTCAACCCGTGATGAATTTAGGCATTATTCGTCCATCGAATAGCCCATAGTCATCCCCACTTCATATGGTTTCAAAGAAATCCACTGGGGATTGGCGATCGTGCGGCGACTATCGCGCTCTAAATAACGCCACTGTTCCAGACAAATACCCAATTCCCCACGTCCATGACTTTACCATGAGTCTATACGGGAAACGCCTTTTCTCTAAAATTGATCTAGTCCGCGCGTATTACCAGGTTCCGATGGCCTCAGAAGACATGCTTAAGACCGTAATCACGACGCCATTCGGTCTTTACGAGTTTCTCCGTATGCCGTTTGGTCTCCGGAACGCTGCCCAGACTTTTCAGCAATTTATTGACCAAGTCCTTCGTGGTCTTGATTTTGTCTTCGCTTATATCGACGACATTTTGGTGGCCAGCGCAACCGAAGAGGAACATCTGTCTCATTTACACCAGGTTTTCCAACGTCTAGCTCATTTTGGTGTCACAATCAACCCTGCTAAGTGCATTTTTGGCATGCCTAGCATCGATTTTCTCGGACATCACATCGACTCCACAGGTATACGTCCACTTCCGGACAAGGTCACTGCCATCACCGACTACCCTGTGCCTCAGTCCATAAAGAGCCTCCGACGTTTCCTCGGTATCATTAACCACTACTGTCGTTTTATTGCTAACTGTTCCGATGCCATAAAACCGCTTACCGATTTATTACAGCGTAACCCGAGAAAGCTAATTCTGTCACCCGACGCTCTAGCTGCTTTCAAAAAAGCCAAACAAACGCTAGCAACCGCGACTTCGCTGAGTCATCTGAACACAGACGCCAGCACAAGGTTAGTACTTAAAACCGACGCGTCGCAGTCAGCCGTCGGAGCCGTTTTACAACAGGTCATAGACAACGAAGTCCAGCCTCTGTCCTTCTTCTCACGGAAGCTCCAGCCGGCTCAAACCAGGTACAGCACGTTCGGCCGTGAACTCCTTGCTGTTTACCTCGCCATTAAGCACTTCCGCCACATCCTCGAAGGACGCCACTTCATCGTTCTAACTGACTATAAGCCAGTTGTCTACGCATTTAACTCGCCAGCTGATCGCTATTCCCCTCGGGAGACAAGGCATCTTGTTTATATATCGCAGTTTACCTCTGCAATCCACTGCATCGAGGGGCCAGGCAACATTGTCGCTGACGAGTTATCCCGCACCGACATTCACCAAATGTCAACGTCGTCCATCCACTTAGAGGACATTGCTGCTGCACAAATCACTGACTCTGATTTTGAATTTGTTCGCAATAACAAAGCACTGAAGTTCCTCCAGTTACCCTTGCTTCACTGTGATTCGAAAATACATTGTGACCTTTGCACCGGTAAGCCGCGTCCATACGTCCCATAGTCGTACCGGCGGAAAATTTTCGATCATCTTCATGGCCTCTCCCATCCGAGCATCCGTTCTACCGTTAAGCTCATCACGGATCGCTATATTTGGCCAAACATGAATACCGACATCAGGCAATGGGCAAAATCCTGTATTCAATGCCAAAAGAGTAAAGTTCATCGTCATACCATCACCACTCCAGGAACTTACTCACTTCCAGACGCGCGTTTCAAACACGTTCACCTGGATATAGTTGGACCATTGCCTCCTTCAAACGGTTTTACGCACTTATTGACTTGTGTTGATCGTTTCACAAGATGGCCGCATGCAGTCCCATTGCGTGATACCTCTGCCGAAACTGTCGCTCACACTTTCGTTGAATCGTGGGCATCTGTCTTTGGTGTACCTGGGACCATTACCACCGATAGAGGACCACAGTTCACGTCCAGCTTGTTTCGTGACTTAAACCCCCTCATAGGATGCAACCACTTACGCACTACCGCATATCACCCAGGTTCTAATGGTTTGGTGGAACGTTTCCATAGACAGTTGAAGCAGCCGTCTGACCTCTCTCGAAATTCTGTGTTCTAAATGAGCTAGTCTCTGCAGGCACAATGCTCTGTCTCCCCCGCCTCCAGAGCACTGCTGCTCATGATTCATCAATAGTATATCCGCTTTTATCTTTAACACTTCTATCCTGTTGACGCTCTGTTAACTTTCTGACATTTATAATACGGCTTTCTCTCCATGAGCCGATATCCTCATCTCATCTCCATGGTCTCCTGCTTTCCGAATACTGAGCCCATACTTTTGAACCATTGACTGGTCCAAAGGTCTGTTCGCAACCCCTCGAGATTTTTGTAGGCTCTTCCACTTCCCCTTAAGTGCCTCCTTCACGATTACGGTCTTTCATTTTCGCACTCTGTCTGCCTTCCTTTATCCATTGGACGGATAACACTTCGGGCCTGGCTCCACTCTAGCCTGGTCTGACCAGTCTCGTATTTTCTGACTGTTTCCAGAAATCAGAGACGCACGTGTTCTAGGCTGTGCAGTCACAACACACCCTGTCCCTCAGCCTGAGAGCTTCGTTTGATATGCTAACGTGCTTTTTATATAGCCTCTGTAGTCCCCCAAAGTTACTTTCTCGTGACATTCACTACTGTTATCCCCACTTTAATCTGATTGCCTAGCTACATCTTGCTGACTTATCCAGTCTCACCTAAACGCTCTTTTGCTTTCTCACCCCTCCACAAACACTCCTGCTTCATCTTCAATCTTTCATTCCTTACTGATCCGTGTTCCGCTCGATTCTCGTCGTATTTTGCCAGTTATGAATAAATGAATAAATAAATATTTTATTCTCGACTATGCGAGGCACGCTCATGGAGGCATGATCAGATATGTACAACGGTACAAACATTATAATGCAATTATAACAGTAACGCAGAAAATTGTTTATATATACCTGATTGGAACTGTACAATGTTGAAAATGCGAAACAATAAGTTAGCTGTCATGAGATACGGGACCTCAGCTAATAAGAGATTGAGAAACCTGAATGATCCACTGAAAGGTAATGGAAGAGCCCGCACACAAGGAAGGAAAAGGGCAACGTATGGTAGGATGTAAAACGACAACAGTATATACAGATGTAGAAGTCCCAGTGTAACGATCCTATGTGGAATTGTGACGCTAGTTGACCTGCCAGTGTAAACTTATGGGCTGTGACTTTATTCGGTGGCGAGTCACATACGCCACGTTGCAGTGTTGTTAAACGGACATTTGTGGCTTTTTGTAGGGAGAACGCTTGCCAGGCAAAAACCCACCACGTCCTGGATCACTGCCACCAATCCATTGAATGGCAAATTGTAACCGGCTATGTTTCTTGTTAAGAGTCTGTTTGCTCGGTTATTCGCAGTCAGGTTGCGTCCCATTTTTTCCGCTGGTTGATGCAATAACTGGTTGCCTATTGCGTTCCTGGGTCCTGTCCGTTGGTAGGTCGGGTACTAAACATTCTTATTGAATATGATGTGTTGATCCTTCGCAGAACCACATGAAGTCATCTCTGATTATGTATATTTGCCGGGGAGCGAAGAATTCGTGTCTAGCTACCCTCACTGGACATCGATGGTTGGGTGCAAATAGTTAGAGTGGAAGTGAGGCCATGGTCCAGGTAAGTACTTGTTGGTTATTTCGTCCCATCCCAGACGGAGGCAGTTCCTCAGTTCAATCCCGAAGCTCTCCGATGTTCACGACCTCAGAGAAAAGGGAGAGAGGAACAAGCCGAGAGAAGACCGAAAAGGAACAGTCAATGTACCTAGCGTTTGATCAAAATCCTACATTATGACATTTATTTGAGACAACTAGTGTACAAGGTGTAACAGATATTACGCTAAAGATGTTTTTACTTATGCGGAAGGCATGGCCTGATGGGTAGAATACTTTCATGTGAATAGGAATGAAGAGCAGGATTCCGGTAAGATGTTCATGAGGTGTAAGCTGACAATGTTCGAATTCTACCTGAGACTAGAAAGTGGGTGTGTAGTCACGATTGGTTGTTATCGGAAACCTAAGGACAGTGACGATGTGGCTGTATTTATATATGCTCACGGGATAAGGATTACCTAAGACACCATAACTACAATGTACATAGGTATATGAAGATAGGAAGCTGAGCATATTAGAAGCTGGCTAAGATTAAATGGATATCAAAGGAAGACTAAGTGTTGAAGGTAAGACGATCAGAAGATATCGATACTGGACCGGGTATCAGTGGCCAAGGGTGCCTGTTGGGTTAATCATTCGAGGTGCCAATGAATAACAACCGTGTCAAAGAATCGGACAGCAAACCAGCTGAGCTGTGAAAAATCTATACCAGGAGAATAAACAATCTACAGAAGGACTGACGCCTAGCAAGCTAAGGAGTATTCCCAAAGTTGAATAGAGCATACAGCGAACAGCTGCAGCAGAGCAGAGATAGTGGCTAAAGGAATGGAGGTATCAGTGGCTGATTCAACCATATCATTAAGACTTTTGACCACATGTCAAGTAAACGCGAGTAAGACAGACGACAAATAGCGGCGAGCTAGGAGAGATGAATGGCCAGCAATAAAGTTGGAAATAAGGCTTCAGCTACCTGCGGATCCTACGGTGGCACAGAATAGGTCAACAAACAACTGAGCTGTGACGCAAACAATCAAGAGATGAACATGGTAAGAACGGAGCAAGCTCCGGGTATCCGCAAAGTTAAATGGAACCTATGGCGACTAGCTGCTGCTAAGCAGAGATAGTGGCTCAAGAAAAGTATGTATCAGAGGCTGGTGTAGCCATATGATTAGGAAGTTTGACCACTACTGGATGCATACAGTTTCAGTGAA
>CALYDF020003872.1:0-25210 GCA_944474145.2 Dicrocoelium dendriticum
ATATGCAAATTATAATTTTTACTTTGCTTGTTCCCTGGTAAAACTTCATAATATCATTCACAAGAATGCTTTTGTGCACCTGGTCTTATAATATCACTATCGCCGTTTACATGAAGTGCGAAACCGAAGACCTGGACACCGTACTCCGATAAGCCTGCTGATCCTATGCTCAACGTGCCCGCTCATTTTAGTTGCATTCCGGATGAGCTGAAGCAAAGAAGAACCAAAGTGACTTTATCGCATCCACTTATCGACTCTGCTTATCGTATTTTGGTCAAACGCGTATTGTGCTAACGCTTTTAGGTTGCGGAGTTCCTGGATTAATAACCCGTCATTCTTGGATGCCAAAAGGCATTGAAAACGTGTATTCCCATAAATGTATTTGGGGGCTCCCAGATGTTGTACACGAGATGGTCTAGAGTCAGCCGGTGATTCAAAAAGTATGGAGGTCGATGTTGAAGTGTATGAGGTGTTTGAAAGTATAGTCGATACAGCAGGTGATGTTATCAGCTGACCGGAAGGTTGTGTAGTAAAATGTAAAAGGTACACTACGACTTCTTACGATCACATGGCTATCACCGCAGTTGTCACCTACTCCTACAGTTCAAGGATGCTGTGACTGCAACAGAGTTAGTTATTAGTCGTCACGTATTGCAAAACGTATTACCGATGAAGCACTGCGCGTAGTGAAAATCCATACGCTCTTACAAGCGGAAGTCTGGCGGAACCGATCCTACTTGTCCTCTAATGGGATACAAATAACAACGTATAAATTGGACGTAGGTACTCCAGGCTGGTGAGCCAAACCAGTCTGGAAATCACAAGCCTTTCACAAAATTGGACCACTTATATGATTATGAATTTAGTTGGAGCTCATTGAGTTGACTACTAGCCTCAATGCTTCAGCTATCGAATCACTGGACAACGAAGTACATCTGGTTTCTACAAAACCCAGTATTGCTAAATGCCACTTGATCGCCGAAGCCAGCACGGTGGCGCCAATAAATAGTGGCGGCGCAAGTTCTCGTAGGTAATTCAGGTAAATACGAATATTAGCAAAAAGCTGTTCTCTAATTTACCGCTGACCCTGCAGCTACTTGTGAATACTTTACAGCGGGATCTGCGCACACTAACCTTAACATGGACAAATATTGCAGGAAGCCAAAATAACAGCCATTTTTGTACGCCGTGGCATACATTGATGCTGACGTAGAAGCTATGTCAATTCATGTCATCAGAGAGTATCGAGATCCTGAAGCCTTGTTGGATGATGACACTGGCTCCGCAACGCATGCATACGGTGCATCTACAATGTTTCCTACCGTACAATACTCAGGCAGCGCTTATGGTAAAGCACAAATGTCTGTCATCTCCAGGGTTGATTTAAATAGCAAGTGCCCAACTTTGTGTCACTCCACATGCTCAGCAGCGTACTACCTATGTTGTCGATTGACGGAGGAGACATCTGAATCTCCTGGCAGTTTTGTCTCCTTTGTGTGGCAACGTTATGAACACATTTTTCGTACGTACGTCGGTTACCCGTTTGTTCTCGGTTTTCGCGTTCCCGTTTGAGTGCTTTGCGAAGAAATTTGCTGGACGTCCATTTTCGCGTACGGTAGAGGAGATGAGTATTGGTTTACATACAATCGCTTCCTCTGAACATACCAGGCTAGTTATGGCAAATATGGTAATGACCGGAGTTCGTTTGTGATTCACAGGGCACTAAATATCAAACATGGGGTAGTGTAACATTTGGGTTTCTTGTCAGCGAACCTCTAATATTGGAAGGCGTTGTAAGATTCGTTCTCATCGGTAAATTCAGTTGCGGGGTAACCGTTGCTTAGCTACAAAAGTAGTTGTTCCGCTTGCTTGGAAATATGTACAATGATGAAGTGTCATACACGTAGCAGATATATGATGGCAGGTGTTATATATTACAACCCGATGATCACTGTAAGCAATCAGTCCAATCCGCCAAATATCTGACTGACAAAAATACGCGAAATAGCTGGTTCCAAATTATCCTGTGGAAATGTTGTTCTTTCTTGCTCTTTTGACACTGACAGTTGTTCGTTGTGTAGTTCAGCCTACCGCGCTCGAAATGCTAATAGTCGAGACTGGACATTACTCTCTCTGCTTTCAACGGACCGACGAGATAGGCAATAGGAGAGGTAGTCACTGAATGCTAAAATGAATGCATTTCGTAGTGTCAAAGGTGCGCAAAATGAAACAAGTGTGCTCTCGAAACGATTTAACAGAGGAAAATGCATGGCAAGCAGCGCTACAGAATATCGAAACACAGAAATTCGGATAACCGAAACTTCATTAATGAAGTATTAAAAGAGGAAGATCAACATCCCTTGATACCTACACCAAGTAGGGATACCAAGATTAATCTATCTAAAATTCTTTTACCATGCATCTTGTCTTGTGAAGGAACTTTTAACTGTCTCAAAATTATAAATTCTCTATACATATTTGTGGTTGAACTTAGGATTATGCCATCAGGGCTGATGTTTTATGCGGGGCCTCTGAAATTGTAGCAGAACCATCGCCATAGACTTGTGGCCGCCATTTTCGTAGAAGGGTAAAATCATGGTGCCCGATACAGAACTATTTCGGCCGCCCTCCGCATAGTACACGATGATTCCCAGATTACTCCAGATCGCATAGTTGGTGAACTGAGGGTGACACCAGTTGTGGACCAAAGCTGTTTCACTGCACTCAGAGAACAACATAAGCAAGCAGTCACGGACGAGAATGACAAATGGAAGGGTTGAAGGCTGCAGCCGTGTAATCCATGCTTGACTGTCTTCCAAAGTCAGCATGGTACAACACTTGTCCACCAACGCCCGTGATGTGGTATGTGCAGGCTGTTGCTGTGCCTAAGGTTTGTGAACCAGCCACTCAATGTCATCGCGCTGCCACAGAACTACATGCAGGCTTGTCTGGAATTCAGGACAGATGCTTACCGGGTTTGAGCTGCGGCACATGTCTTTAGCTTTAGCGGAGTACGCCTGCAACCTGTGATGACTCTCTGAGTGCCGGGATTGCCCGAACGCTACGTAGTGCGTGTTCGTCCCCAATACGTGCAGCTGACGCAAGAGAGTTTGCTGTGCAACTAATGCGTGTGAATTCAGTGCCTTTTTGATTTATAATGTCTGTACTCTGGTTGGATTTAAATTCCTCAAAAATGATCTAGCCTACAGTGCTTGGTCTTCTACCACAAACGGAAGCTCGTTGGCTGCGCGCTCTTAGTGCGATGCATTAAGAATACTGCATAAAGTTAATATAAGGAATAGGTAGTCGGTGGGAGATCAAAACATTATACCCTTACACATCATGTCAACTAATGCAGGGAGTAAGGCCTATTGTTGCCTTACGTCCAACTGGCCATATCGCAGCGATGACCGGGAAATATTCGCATCCCCGTTGAGATTGCATTAGTTGGCTACAATGTGACATACATGCGGCATTGGAATAGAAGCGGATTCTTTTCATTGCGATATAAACGCATGTCTATGCAGCGTTCGCAGTGCAACACAACAAAACTAACCACGTGCATGAAATGGAACAACATTACACCCGCAAGCACATGATACAATATCAACTGGTTTGTCAATCCCCATCAGCACTCATTGTTTGACCGCGCTGTAGCAACTTCGAAAGCAAGATGGCGGTTTGCCTATGTGGCCAGTGGAAAATTTCATTTCTGTTGAACACCGATCTCACTCAAATGCGCACAAACTACCGTGGCTACTGCAATAACGTAAATAGATGCATAAGTCATGGAACAAACAATTAGCGCAGTGTTGCGGCTTGTCCACATTGTATCTGTTAATCTGCCATACTTCCTTCGCAAGTATTATTTCTGGTAAGGTATGTAATTTGTTTAAAAAGTACTTACCTTCAACTTCAATGGATGCCTTGCACACAACAAAGAGTTCTGCATTGTCATGGTCACCAACCGACCTACAGTGGAGGCGTGAACCACTTGAGTACAGGACATTTACCAAGGTTGTCCAACTTCGCGCCGCAAGCAGACACCAATACTCGAATGCGGTGGACGACTGACAATCCCCTCTCTCCTGCCACGGTATCCAATACGTGGTGTCCACTAATCGCCTTATATCACCTCTGGGCCGCTGCACAAATAATGCGTACACAACCCTCACAGACTTACTTTTGTCTGCGAGCATTCCACTGACTGAACAAACACCCTATACAACACAGTTTCTTCCTCCGAGCTGCCGCGATCAACAGAATTAATCCTCATCTCTTTCAACGCCGACAGTGGCGGAAACAGCAACAAACATCGGTAACTATTTGTGGACCCATAATGGTTGGTATCCGCCATGCGTATGGTTTGATGCCCCAGGACCTCTTCTATCCACCGAGCAAAAGTGTCCAATAATTCGCAGAAATATGTGCTACTCGAAGGACCATATGCTATAAATCAAGCAAATGGATTACTCGTGCGTAATTCCCGGATACGTGTCGCACCATCTACTCGTAGTGACGCGACGTAAAGAATTCGCGTGCTTCAATTACGCGCTCTCCATACACATGGTGCACACTCGCTATTGCTCAGAATGCATTCCGGATAACATCACTGCAGTTCGTCATACGTGGTCCTCATTACGTCCTACACCTAATACTTAACAACAATGTATGCCCCTTCAAAATGAATCAGCGACGGAGAGTACAGCGCCAATAAGTAGCAGTCTTCCTTTGCGATATCTTCCCTCCTGGAAGACGAGATTTAGGTCAGTGTGGCACAGCGCATCATCACAAATCAGGAAGTACTGATCGACGCAAAGCGATCCCTGGGTATTCCGAATTTCACGAACTCACTGCGCGCACCGTCGTTTGTTTAAGCTGCCAAGCAAAACCTATCAGTGTTTCCTCGTCATCACGCCAACCACGGTATATTCTGCTGACGACTGTTCGCCACGGTACACGGCTACAGTAATATCAAGAGACAAGGAGCTGCAATGCATGTGCGTGGCTAAGGTTCTGAAGTTGTACCCTGAAACAATGCAATATTATATATATATATATATATATATATATATATATATATATATATTTGCAACGGCGGCTATTCACGCTCCCTACATACGCGGCAGATGTCAAATATATGCACCCGTTATTTCTGCAAGTTCTTCACATGACCAGATAAGCTCAGCACCAAGTCAACCTCAAGGTATCTTTGATATTTAAACCTACTTTCACAAGGAATACCGGCAAGCGAGGACGGCACAGTAGCCAAACTCGTAAGGTTGTTAGCAATTGACTCGTTCCCAATGCTCCCACACATATTTACCCCTCAAAATATCCGCGATTATAATAACTCACACAACAGTGATGCGATAGCTGATTCCACCAACTATAGTATGTTTTCATTAATTCTGCTTGACGCAAGATAGATTACAAACAAACGGTATTTCCTAAGCACACTTGCACATTTAAACGAGCTGCAAGCAATCCACGTTACCGAAACGTAGTACCCCGCTGGTATATTAGACTATAGTCGAATTACCCCACCCCTTTGTCACCTTTTCATAAAGATCGCTGTACAAATAAGGTAGAGAATGCCTCATGAAATCCATCACCTATGTACATCTGAACGGTTCGTATATCCACCACTGGCAATTGCCCCCCATAAAATCTCTGGTTCTCCGTATCAAAAGCCTCGGTTCAATTACATGCATCCGCAATCTGCAAAAATCATCAAACATGAACGTTGTCCGTATTACCACAACTTTCAATTTCGCATTCGAATTGACGCACAAACAAGTGATAATTGTAGGTGATTTCAACATACCGAAGATACACTGGTCTTCCCAGACCTTCTTGTCTATACACAGAGCTTTCATTTGTTCATTCAGAATTGATTGGGCACAATAGGTTGCTATACTAACCAGGTTGACCAACACATTAGACGTTATGCCTACATTGGGTATGACGAAGGTACAGTCAGACGTTTCAGAGAACATCCTTGATTGTGACGGCAACAAGATACTCTTAACCTTCACCGTAACATGGACACCAAACAAGCATCTGTTTACTGCTACACCAGCCGCAGCATTAAGTAGAAACTCTTCGGTCAAATAATCCGCTTCATCGATTGGGGCGCTTTCGTACTCTCCAACTTGCCTTACCTATACTACTTTCCATATTACTCTACAGTAACTATTCAGTACACATTCTGTAACGTTTCTATGAATAAGGAGCACTTGAATTCACTAGACGCTTAAATGGACGATGTACACTTACTTTTACTTTCACTTCAACTATCTTACGGGACTTGTAAAGCAATCGCTTTTTTACCTGTTATATATCATTGTTCATTTTTCAACAACGCATTCACAGCCGTGAAGCACTTCTATCGTTAGTTTCAGCATCCCATAACCCTTGTTTCTGCACAAGAAAAAGGAGTCAGTGACGCTTAATAGGATGCAGCTGCATGTTCGATGTGTTTGAAATTCAGTAAACCGATCGCGCGCTAAAATGAGGATAGGACATTTACAATGATTCCACAGATGCACCGACTCATCTCTGAAACCAAACATTTACAATGGATGGGGAGAGCACATAAAGATCCATTAACCTTACGACTGTCACGTAAAGCAAAAGCGCTGGTCAGATTTCTTCGCCGAAGAATTAACAAAAGTTGTTCATTGATCACAACTGATGGACAACATCCATCCATCCGCACTATCCGCCAACCAACACATTCTAATCAACCATGCTCAATTCTGGAACCTGATGGCATCACTCCCTCCGCCATGAAACTGGAATGTCCTGCTATGTCGCTTTTTCTTTTGTATTTGTTTGCCGTTTCCATGAGATCCAAGTACTTTGCAGATCAATGGAAAACTTCATTCTTCGGTCCTCGACACAAGGGCTGCGCAAAACATGAGATTGACAATAACAGGACAAAACAAAACACACTTATAATAGCTAGATTATCTGTGAAATTGGTAACAAAGCGTAAGGAAGTTCATCAACTCACTGGAGCTGATATACAGGTTCTAAAATGTTTTCCTTGACTAACGTTCGTACACATTCTGGTAGTTGCATTGTCTGAACTACATACCATACTCCATTGACTCAAATTATGCCACAGTAAGTCTTTGCTTGCACATGCAGAAACCATTTGATCAGGTGCCTCATAAACGGTTACCGAATCAGTTAAATTTCTTTGAAGTCCGCAACACATTAATGGGTTACCTTTTATCATACATGAACGGTCCGGCTAAAATAGTCACCTTAGGCGTCTATTACTCTTCCCCGCGTCCAAGTACCAATGTGGTTAAACAAGCAGGTGCGTTCGCATATTAATTTCCCTTCTTTGTATCAATGATAGCAGTTAGGTTAACAAACATGGCGTGCCGCATTTAGTTGTGAATGAAATAACATTTGTCCACAAGTACAGAGACGTTGAGCTTCCAAAGGAACTACCACTCAGTTAAGAATACATTCATTCGCTTGAGACTTGGTGTGACATGTAGTTGATAAGTTTTACGGACAACAGTGAAGTATCATATGTCGTGGTCGCTTGACAACCAAGTGTCTATCTCCCATAACAGCGAACGCATCTGTGTACAACGGTCTACCCGTGATCTTGGAATCAGGTATTAGTGTACGTTTATGTTCTTAGAACGTATAGGGTACCAGATAGTACGATCCAGACAATACTTCGTTAATACCTCACATAACATACACACAGTTGAACTATGTAAAATCCTTACTCGTCTCATCCTGGATTATCGCAGCATAATCGGAGACAATATGAGGAAATCAGACAGAGCGTGGATAAAGTGTCTTCAACGGTCATCTATTAAGCATATATTGGGAAAGGGTGTTATCCTAAACTCTCGGGAGCGATGCTACCAACTCCATTTCGATCCGCTTTGACTGCAAAAAATAATAGAAAATTGGAGACTGCTGCACACTCTGATTCATAGCAATATTCACTGTAATCGAGTCACCATAAGATTGAAGCAAAGACATTGAAACAAAGACCTTACCTTGATTATACCACGATGCAAGACAAATTTGTCTCACCAAATATGCTTCTCTGTGGAATCGGTTTCCATGCAGCGTCAGGTCGTGTGAGACCGTGAAATCCTTCGTGTTAATTTGGTCAGCCACCTCTACCTGGACACCATTATGTCATATTTTCGTGAGGAAGATGAGTCGAACATCCATTCAATGAAAGCCCAGATAACGTCGAATAGATGTGATATCAGTAATTTATTCAATGTAATTAGTCCTCACCGTTTACAATCTACTCAAACTGCAAATTTGCCCCCTACCATCACATAAGACAAACGTATGGGGCAAATACCTTGTCAGAAATGCAGACAAATATAAGAAGATAGTTTGATATTGCTTTTGCAAGAGCCTGACATCATCTGTGCGTGTACGTTCTGTGCCAAATATTCTCACAGCTTTTCACTTTATGGGAAATATGCCCATTATTATTATTACTACTTTTTATTATTATTATGATTGTCATCTTCATGCGGTATAGTGTTTCGACCGGAGGCAATACTAACCTGGAGTTTAAATGTCCTACTAGTACTGTGCACCTTGGATGGATCACATATCGTGCGCCCGATACTTGACGGACTGCTCGGATCAACGCTGGAAATTTGGCACGGGGACACCGATTACCAGGCGCGTCAGAATACGAACCAATGGTCTGTCTTTCCGAGAAAAGATCTGTTACAGGCGTGCTGAGGGAGAAAATTCAGACACCTCATCCTTGGTTGACCAACTACTGTCAGGCGTACTGTTAGTGACCACTACCACTGACATTCTCATCCCTGTCTGCTTTCCGTTAACACCAATGTGTCACCCTATTCGGGAGCATACCTGTTCCCTCATAGACGCATACATCTAGCACTGTGCTTACATCCAGGGAGTCCCATGAGCTAATGTCCCATGATTAATGTGGGTGGCAATGATAGCGGGTACAAGTAACTCCTCAGGGGTAGAAGGAATATATGCCTGCGTGAACCTAATGCATAACATGTTATTTTGATATTTTTAACACGCTAACTTATTAGCAGTATGCTTGGTGTTACATGTAAAATATTTAGATGTTGCGCCCGTTGAAGACGGTTGTTCTGCATTGCAGCATCGTTTTGCTTATCGAGTCGGATACCCGATTCATGCTAATCTATCGCATCTTTGCAAGACGATATTTCGGTATTATTTGCACATTGTTGAGGTGATACGCAACTTTGTCTAAATCAGGAAGCCACGTCACATGCTTCTGAATTGCGTGAGCGCAGCTGCAGTTTCTCCCACATGCTTCTGTCGGACGTGCATCTAACCTTACCGTGTTATTAGCGCTACCAAGGTTACCAAACGCCATCCATAGTGCCTCGCGCTTCACTGTGTCTAATGGGTTACGGTCAATGAGCCGCTCTGATTGGCTCTTCGAGGAAACCAGTCCGCCCCACCTGGCCGACCATAAAGATGGTCGTGGATACGGTGTTAATTTCCGCCAGAATGGAACTGACTACACAACGCAGGTATGGATATCCATTCGTTCTTTTCGACCTTCGCAAAGCTCTCCAGTATTAGTATTAGATTGCGTGAGAACATTATTTGACAACTGCTAATAGCAGTCAGTCCAATGACTAGTGCTTCTTTTGGCATTTCTTTTGCAACTGCCATGCCGCGCACACCATATGTGTGATGCTGCGGCCGGAACGGAATTCAACTTACGCTTCCGACTGCTTCGGTTCAATGACCTGAGTAACGTGTCATTTAGGCTGGATTTGTCTGCTTACTTTCAAAACATAAGCTTAGCAAGTCGATGCCACCATGATTCGTGGCACATCACTTGCTAGCTTTGCTCTTGTAGTGAGAGCACAGTGGCATTCTTCAGCTTAAATAATTTCCAAACAGTACGCGTTGCATTATGTATCAATGCGTTTCGGCAGTCTTTCAACATTTCCGGCGATATCCTGTCGGCTACGGTACAGCAACCTTTTCGTAGCTGATTAAGCGCTCAATGCGTCTCCTGCAGTGTCGGTGTGTCGACAAACAACCATCCTTTATTGTGATTGTAGCCCGTATAACATAGCCCATTCAATCCCTTAACCGCTTTTTATTAGATAGGCAAATTTAGTTTCCCAGGTTTGCATTATGTCTGCTGTTTGTCTGAAGGCGGCCCTGAAGTAGCAACCACCAGCGCCCTCACTAGCTACAAGATGGCTCCAAAAACCGCCTTCAATAGGCCAACATAGTTCTTATGATATTGGCATTTGATGTAGCTTGCTATCTGTCCCACTACTCTGTCAACCATGAATTATTAATGCGACGGAGCTCTTGAGTCAATCGTCTTTGAAGCTTGCGAAATTCGCTTTACTTCGCTTCGTCGGCAGACAGCCAAATGTGCTGCAAATTCCTCATTCTTCGCCAGCTTCGATACGTCAGTGAGCACACCGTTGTCATCACAGCAATCATGCCTATCTTTCCACGGCAGCGGCTGTCACCTGTTCACTGATGTGGCTCCATAGCTCGCGGACTTATGCTGTCCAGTCGACTTCACCCTTGCTGATAACCATGACATGCTCTAGCTCCGTATTTTTTTCAACAGTACAATGGAAACGAACATTAAATTTGCATCGGTTGGTAGCAAGTAAGCAATACAAGCTTTTGTGAAAACATGTGTGCAGTTTGGTCTGCACGAATTTGTGATAAGCTCCACTCTCAGCTTCACGTATTACATGTGTCATACGCACTTCACGACGTCACGCTGACGTACGATGACATAGTCGAGCAGGTAAGCGTGACCACTCCGTACATGAGCCCTTAGTGGCTGTATCATACGCACCCAGTGCGAACCGAGTGTTCATGCTCGGCAGTTAGTGAGTGGCGCGCAGTGAAAGCAGCCGGTCACTGTTCCGATTGGCTAAGACAATACCATGTGGACCGATGGCGTCTGTCCACACCCTACCTTCATGCACCGCCTGCGCCTTCAAATCACCCGGTAGGAATAGCCAGTCGCTCCTCGGCACAGACGGTATCACGGGGGAGGACTAAGTGTAAAACTGCTCATTGCTGTCGTCAGGATACCACGTGTGGGACCATGTGTGCTAATAAAAGTGTCAAACATGTAATGTCCGAGAGGCAATCTCAGGGTCATCAGCCTTTCGGTGACGCTAGTTTTCTCTGCCACCAGCTGGCGATTTAGACAGTCGGATAGTGCAAATCTGGCCTCATGTTCACGTGGTGTTGTGGTGGCCCTTCCTACCCAGTAAAAAGTGTAACCAGCACCAACTTCATGCAAGTTGCCTCGATCAGCCAGCCGAGTCTCACGGATTGCAGCAATATCAATGCCGTAGCGTGCAAGTCCCATCTTGACTAATGAAGCCCGTCTCTCGGGACTTTATCTCGTGTCCCTTTCGAGCAGCTTGCACACGTTCAAGGGCTTTAGCGAAGACATGTGATCGGTCCGGGCAATCAGTATTGGGGCGAATGATATTATAGGGATTAGTGGGTTTGTTGGGTATAGGATAGAGACAGTATTTGAAGGGGAAAAAGGAAGAAAGGGACGTCAGAAGTGGCATATTTTTGGCTTATCCGACAAGCTTTATGCAGCAGATAAGGCGAATCTTTTTGCGCCTCACCGCACCGGGGACGGCCAATGTAGCATGTGTTATCAAAACTGGCTTAAATCTTGGTGTCGTTGGTCATGTATAGTGTGTTGGCGCCCACAATTTACAAGTAAAATATTTGGCCCTCGGCAACGCGTTCCATAAAATATACATCCGAGTCGTTGAACCAACTAACGCGGGACCGTGTGTATCGTAGATTTAAGCTAGAAGAAGGATGTAACGCAACTCCCACCCAGCTGTCGACAAGCTAAGGTGTCTAGACCATAAACCCCCGGTGAAGCTCTGGGAGTAGAGGATAGGCGAGCTGTCAGGATTTAGCAACTAAAATGCTCAGCGCGCCATGGGATTTCCTGCTCATAGATACCCCTTTGGTAGCATTCACAACGGATAGCCTGAGTCCATAATTTATTTTGCAGAAGAGAGTGGTGACATGGTCAATGGTTATTGAACTTGAAAACAAATTTTTATGAAGTTGTACTTATTCGCCTTTACTTAAGACAATGTAAGAATACGTTATGGGTTTAGAGTATACTGACAATCAAGTTGGATTGTATCCATTGGCATAAAAGCTATCATGACATAAAATTTATCAAAGAATATCGTTTCGAAACAAACCAAGACAATTTTGACATCACCACTTAGATATTAAAGTTGTTTCCGAAATCAGACGCACCTCACTATCCGATCGACGTTAACAAGAAATAAGGTAGCCACAAAAATATAAACATTAGTTTACAAAGAGTTAGTGCAATTTGATAGGCAGATTTATTTTTATTAGCAAAATGTTCATCCATTTCTACTAATATATTTTACTGATGCAAGGAAGGGCCTATTGTTTTTAAATGAATGCCACTACGTATTCGGCGTTGACTTGGCTCAAATAAATTAGTTCGTAATGCTGTAAGCATTACTGTTCGCATCGCTTCCTAAGAACACCTAAAATAAGTCAGGTGGTTTACTAAATACTATGAGTCTTGGGCGCGTCAGGCACGATACAGATTGAGCAACGGTTTCAGTCTGAAATTGAATGCACTGCAGTCATGCCGCGGTAGTCAGCAAGCACTTCATGGTTGAAGAGAACGGCTGACAAGCCCTGCACACAGGTTTAACATCAGCAACGGATGCTGCTTTCTGAATTAATCAATGCGGTACTCGTAATCCACTATTTAACTTATGTTTCTCAGCCACTAGGTTGCTTTTTACTGAACTAATATACAATCTGTATTTTCGTAATATTTCATGTTATGGGGAAAGATAGTAACCAACTGGTTATTTGTCATCACCAGTTGAACCAGAACTTATGAACTTTTCGACGAAATATCATATTTGCAAAATATCTGACATCATTCTGTATGTGATCACCGTGTTATGACATTACGGAAGTCATGATGCATGCTTGTAATTTTTGAATAGTGTAATACAGCCTGGCCCGGGAGCCGGCGACTCCGTACCAGTTTGACCCTAGAAGGAGATCGTACACTGAACAAACTAGAGGAGGGTGCTAGGCGTGTGTGATTTCGCAAGCGGATATCAATGAAACTCGCGAACTGTGGTCACCCAATCATCTGTTCCAAAAGTCGGAACAAGCTGTAACCAAGTGAGTAAAGCCAGCTAATGGGCAAGAGTGAAATCGAGAGGAATGGAAAGGCATCGATCAACAGACTAGTGCTGAGCTGAGTTCACAACTCATGATCAAAGTAGCTACAGCTAGAGCGATCTATTTCAGTGAAATTTAACTCACCTTCTCGACTCACGTCTTTGGTATATGAAAGGCTTCCCGCCCACTTGCCTTGTTTGTTCTATTCTCCTGGTGGTTGGTCTACGATTGCAACCCGACTTTACCGATTCTGCGAGGAAACACACGAAGAATGTCAATAAATGTAGATAAAGTAAAGGTAATATCGCACCAACCGCATCTCTTCGAGGCAGCCTTGATGAGATTTAGGGAAAAGTTTATGCGGCAGTCAAGCTTAAGGTCAATAGTTGCAGCCCTGGAAGAAAGTGCAGCCGAGTCAATTATAAACAGCAGCACAAAGTTGCATAATTGTCCTATACGGGGCCCAACCCAACATGGAGTGCTGTCATCCAAACAGATCATACAACTGTCCAGCCAATCACCACTAAGTTGGAACTAACCAAACCGATATACCCCAGTGATTTTGGTAAACACGAGAACTTTCTGTTGACACGTTGTTGACTCTGCTTGTCAGTATCTCTTGATCCGCTGTATCAATACGACCGGTCACTTCCACTATCTAGTATTCTATCCACCTACTAGAACAGTTCGGGTTATATAAACTGGCGACGGAATTAGTAATTAAAATGGCAATTTCAGCAGACGATCTCCGTGCAATTCTTCAACAACAGCAGTCGCAGTTCGAGGCCGCTCAGCTCCGTTTACTCGATACACTAACGCGTAACCTCTCCCTGGTTTCCAAGGACAAGGCACCGCAGGATGAACATACCAACATTGAATCCATTGTTGATACAATTCAGATTTTTCAGCATGACGTTGCATCGGGTGTTACTTTTGAGTTCTGGTTCAAGCGCTATGAGGATATTTTCGTGTTGAGTTTGATGAGAAGGAGGATTCATGTCGATCACGAACATTCTTTCGTAAGTTGGGGATCCCGATGCATGATCGTTTCGTAAACTATATTTTGCCCAAACACCCACGCGAATTTTCTTTTAATGACACGGTTCAGTGCCTCACACAGATTTTTGGCGAACGTTCCTCGCTCTTCAGCACACGTTATCATTGCTTAAAACTCGTCAAGCACTCCATGGACGAATACATTACCTACGCAGTTATCGTGAACCGCGAGTGTGAGCGTTTTAAACTTGCATCTATGACCGAGACACAGTTCAAGTGTCTCATGTTTATTTGTGGTCTACAATCTCCGGCAGACGCGGACATCCGCACACCTCTTCTCACCAGACTGGAGCAAGACCCAAACATAACATTGCAGAAAATGTCTGAGGAATGTCAGCGCCTGATCATTTTGAAGCATGATTCCCGTATGGTGGAACAGCAGCAGATCAACATAGCAGATGTCACACCGGTCAGAGCACAAAAACAGGAGTCCAAAAAGCCACCAACAGCATGTTGGAACTGTGGCGCATGGCACTACGCCTCACAGTGCACTTTTCGCCGACATCAGTGCAATCAGTGTCAACGCTTTGGTCACAAAGATGATTTCTGCAAGCCACGCAACTCAACTAAAGCTGACAATTCCAACAAACGGTTTCCAAAACCACCGCAGAAGGCTAGTCGCAGCATTGTTGCTAACTATCAAGTCAACGCGACATCGCGAAGTCGCTATCTATCAGTGAGTGTAAACGGGTATCCCGCGACTCTTCAGCTAGACACAGGATCGGACATCACGATTATTTCGCAAACGATTTGGGAATCCATCGGACGTCCTCCAGTTATACCCACTCAACAGACAGCCCTCAGTGCATCCGGAACAACTCTCGGTTTGGTTGGTGAGTTACGTTGCTTGGTATCTTATAATGGTCAAAAATTTGAGTCTATGTGTTATCTCACTAACCAACCAGGATTGAATATTCTCGGCATTAACTGGTTAGATAATTTCAATCTTTGGAGTGTTCCGTTTGATAAAGTCTGCAACTGACACAGGGCATTAGCATTCTTACCGTTATAATCGATGCAGGGTACAGCAGTCCATTCCACAATGGTTATTTCAGCGATATGCACTAGTTTTCCAGGAAGGACTTGGTCTTTGTAGCAAAATGAAAGCTCAATTGAAGCTGAGAGCAGATGCTAAATCCGTTTTTCGTCCTAAACGTCCGGTGCCTTATTCTGCATTAACCAGTGTAGAGCTAGAGCTGGATCGCCTACGGCTAGCAGATGTCATACAATTAGTCGATTACTCGGACTGGGCTGCTCCAATCGTAGTGGTACGAAAGGCCAATGGCTCAATTCGTGTGTGTGCAGATTTTTCGACAAGGCTCAATGACGCCCTTCAGAAACACAGTTATCCACTACCAGTCCCAGAAGACATTTTTGCCAAACTTTCAGGCGGTAGACTGTTTGCCAAACTTGACCTAGCTGATGCATATCTACAAATCGCCATCGACGATGAGTCAAAGGAATTGTTGACAATTAACACACACCGTGGATTTTTTCAGTTTAACCGATTGCCATTTGGGGTTAAAACAGCACCAGCTATTTTCCAGCAGCTTATGGATACCATGCTCACTGGAACTGACGGCGTTGCAGCTTACTTAGATGATATTTTAATGGTCGGAGCAAGTCCAGAAGAGCTAGCAGTAAGGCTCGACCAAGTTTTGGATCGTATAAAAGAGTACGGATTGTGCTTGCGACCAGACAAATGCAGCTTACTTTTGCCACAACTTAAATATCTGGGGTTCATTATTGATCAGCATGGACGTCGTCCCGACCCAGCCAATATTTTAGCTATTGTTAACATGCCGTCACCAACAGACGTCAGTACGCTGCCCGCTTTTTTGCATGTTTAGCCACTATTCTTATTTTCCCCCGGAAATGCATCAACTGCGAGCACCTCTAAACGCATTCCTCATGAGAGAAGTCAAGTTTACTTGGTCAGCAGAGTGTCAAGCAGCGGTAGATCGGATTAACGATTTGCTGACTTTTGATCTCCTTCTCACGCATTACGACCCCAAACTTCCAATCGTGGTGCTGCCGATGCAAGCAACTATGGCATCGGAGCTGTGTTGTCCCGCACTTTCCCAGACGGTTCTGAGAAAGCAGTTATCCACGTGGCACGGTCGTTAACATCAGCAGCAATTCGTCGACACGTTCAAGCGTGCACTTATCAAAGGGAGTGGCGACGGCCCCAGGGACGATTGCATACACACATTCCTAATGATGTATCGAATCACACCACACCCCTCTTGTAACGGAAGGTCACCGTCGGAAATGTTGTTTAACCGTCAGATCAGGTCAATTTGGGACATAATCGTTCCGGAGTTGAGAGAATTAGCCAATCCGGAAACAACAGAATCTGCGCAACCCAAACAGCACGTAATAGCGAGAACATTAAAACAGGTGACTTGGTATGGACAAGAGACTTCCGGCCGTCGCAAAACAGATGGACGCCAGGTGTAATCACCAGACGGATTGGTCGAGTCACGTACCTAGTAGAGGTCAACGGACAGACATGACACAGGCATATGAACCAGCTCAGACACCGCTCTGATAACAATCAGTATTTACCTCGTCACAATCCCCAGTTTGATTTTCAGTTATTACTGGAGGAGTTCTCATTGCCGAAACCGACAAATGCAAATTCGTACTGAGTGGAAAACGAAGCTCAACGTTGATGTCAGATTTGGATGCGGTACGCAACCGCCGACCACCCGATCGTTTCATCTATACCCAACGGTTGGCAACTACAGGCAGACGTGTCAAAAGAAGAGGGAGTTGTCGTATACGGGGCCCAACCCAACATGGAGTGCTGTCATCCAATCAGACCATACAACTGTCCAGCCAATCACCACTAAGCTGGGACCAACCAAACCGATATACCCCAATGATTTTGGTAAACACGAGAACTTCCTGTTGACACGTTGTTGACTCTGCTTGTCAGTATCTCTTGATCCGCTGTATCAATACGACCAGTCATTTCCACTATCTAGTATTCTATCCACCTACTAGAACCGCTCGGGTTATATCAATAATAGACTTGATGCTAGTGCGAATGATAGCAATGTAATTTCAATATATAACTGTTGCATGTGTTTGGCGCATGACCAGTCTGGCTGTTGCAGACAAAGCTTGATGCAACTGCGCACATCCGATGCTCAACCGTAATTCTGCCTAAGAATGCCATGGATCAACAGGCTAGCTGAAATGTTTTATCGTTTGGCGCTCTTTATCAGTGCGTGAAGCTAGTCAAACATGATGGCCAAAATTTCAGCACCAAGGCTGGTAGATTCAATTTTGAATGCAAATATTTCAAGTTGTGTACCATGACAGGAGATCAGTTCAAGTGTCTGATTTTCATTCGCGGTCTCCAATCATACTCTGACCGTGATATCAGGACAAAGTTACCTAACAGCATTGAATTGTCTCCTGATATTACACAAAAGACGGTAACGCATGTGTGTCAGCGTTTGGTAAACCACACCAGGGCATCCATCTTCCAACATCATTTACAATCTCACAACGGTGTGCTCCAGACAAACCCCTGAAACAGCAGTTAATGTCGTAGCGAAACCATCTCCGGTGTGCTAACATTGTGGTGGATGGTATTTCTTGAGATACTGTTCCCTTAAGTAACACCGGTGCACAATGTGTAACCAACGCGGCCATGAAGAACATTAAGGCCGAACAACGAAACGTGTCAGGACACCCATGCAAAGATGCCGATCAAGTAGTCGCTCAGAAAGGAGAGAAAGCAGATTCAATGCCGTACTTGCAATAGGCTGACCTACTTTCAGCTCCACCGCAGATGCATAACTACAAGAATAAATGAAAAGGCTGTTACCTTGCAATTCCATACCGTGCCTGATATAACTGCTGTGTCCAAAAGTATCTGGGTGAAACTGCGTTTACCATCATATCGTCTAACGGGTAACACGACCAGAAATGCGTCCAGTGGTAAAATTCAATTCATTAACGAGCTACATTGTGAGCCGGATATTTCTGGTAAGCTCGATTATGGCGCAGTCTGCATAATTAGTTGTGAACACAACCTTCTTGATATTAACTGGATGGAGCTTATGGAGGTTTTAGAGGTTCAAGTCAAAGTTGTGTTCATCGAACTTTACCCGGATCCTAAGTGTCAACTCTACCTAAGACAAACGATCCATTGCGAACATAAATACTGAACTATATAGCCTTTGCAAAAATTTGTTCCCCACTGAAGTTGTGATGAACGGGCAAGTACGCCCGGTATATGATGTTATCAAACCAATTTCGGGCTAGAATTCGGTTGCAACTTATGAAAAACGGTTGCCGCGGAAAACAGCTTGTGTTTTAGTCAAAGTCTAAAGTTGTGGCCATCAAAAGTTGCTCATGTGCATCACTAAAATGTCTATTTCGAGTGTTCTCTACGAGGTCCATCCGGGTTCACTTATGTGGAGGCCCCACGCTAACCTTCGAAAGCTTTATCATTACCAAAAGAGTGGTGGTGTACCTCTTAGCCTTGGTATCCCATTAGAGGCGATTGGGATGGAAATTCCTAATCAGGATGGAATGGATTGCAACCTAGTTACAACTATTGGTATCAAACCCAAACGTAGACGCAAATCCAGCCGTGCACACAAGTCATTGCCAACGTCTACGTTTAACCCAAGAAGATATTGAGATGAACAAACTAAGAGATTGCGATTTGTCGAGAGCATATCAACGAATCTCAAATTCTGCTTTTCATGTCCAATAATTTCCGGTCGTTTTTTCTGGAAAACTGAGGAGCTCCGGAACCTTTTACAATAAACAGATTGCTTTAACGCAGCTAGAGTGATGCTACAATAAAGTTGGTTATATCTCGACATAGAAGATAGAGTCGTAAAACAATGACTATCGACCGTCCAGTGAAACCTCAGCACCGCCGAGGAGATATGATCACCTACATTAGCGAAGATTTTTGTACATCGGTTTCACAGCTGTCCGCTCACACAACAGCTTCAATAAGTTATCAACTGCTGGAATTTAAACTAACTTATCCTAGTGATTTTCAAACTGCTGTTGTTGAGAAAGTCTATCTAACGCCTAACGCAGCACTGTTAGAGATAACTATGTCTACGAATCACCTTGTCTCGGAATTGTAATTGAAATCAGCATTTCCGATCTGTATCTTCGCTGGTGACTTAAACAGGAGTGATCATCTTTGTTAAAGTGCTGAGTTTAACCAACTTGGTGTATCGTCCTAACCGACTCGACGCACATTTGGATTTAGCTTTTACTAAAAACAACCTATTCTCCACTTAGCAGTCTGAATCGTGAAGTTGTGTCAAAGACTCACTGTGTGATTACGTTGCGATGAAAAACTGGCAATTCAGAACAGTTAAGCGGCGAACCTGTTCAACGAAAAATATTGCAAAAGTTAATTCGAAGCTTTATTCAACCGATTTCTCAATTCTCGCCATTGGGGATCTGTCAGCTCATAGCGAACACCTCACATACTATATCAGTTTGTGTTCCAACTTTTGTTGCCTTCTTGAGAACATCTATCTTCAGGATGAGAGATTTTCACCTCCAGTAGTCAAGCGACTGTGTAGAACAAAATTGTTTTACAACTACAAGCGAACTACCCTTGTAAAATGTTTCTCTGTGACTTTAAAAACGGGTATAACAAGGTTAAACAGCCCATACGTTGAGGCCTTTTTAGGAAACCACAGTTGCCTTGACCTGTGGATGCTTCTGAAGCAATACACCGGCAAAATTTTCAGTAGCCCACTTGGTATTTTGTACGTGCACAAACTCAATGCAGTATTTAACTCAGCATCACCAAACACGTTCCTCTACCTTCCTTCCTGATCAATGTCCCTCCCATCTTATTTGACCACATCACAAGACTGGAGCCAACCACGCCCAGTGGCTCTACACCATGTCGCCGATCATTCTGAAAGCGTGTGCGGATGCATATCAGTCACCACTGACAAAGACTTCAACCGATGTTTAACGAATGACAGAATCCCCGACATCTGGAAAGCAGCCAGAATAAGACCTGTGCTTAAGAATGAATGAGGTATTGGCCAATAGCGCACACATCCGTACTGCTAAAGGTGCTTGAAAAACTCCTAATTCCCAGAATATTTACGAGTAATCATAAGAATGATGTCAGACAGATTCCATACTATTCAAACCGCTCTTCACTAGGTGCCGTTTCTTATACTGTGCATTCTGTTATATCTGCTCTGGATAGAAGTTACAAGGGCGTGCGGTTCCTGATCCTTTATTATACTAATGCCTTTTGGAGCCAATACAGATTCGTACTTTCAAAGGCAGCTTTCACCCTTATGTAGCTAATGTACTGCATGACTACTTTACGAATCGTACACACTTCACCTAGTTATCTGGTGGATCTTCTTCAATCCTAGTCAACTGTGGGCTCTTACATTGAGCTATTTTTACCCGCTTTATTTATTCCCTTTATACTGAATGTTTACACATATAGACCAGGTTAATCAGGTGTAAATACCGTGACTACGTCGTCTAAAGGGTGTAAAACCGGAGTAATTGAGAAATTTTCGAAACTCCAAAGAGGATTAAAGGAACTCTTGACTTCGTCAAGCGCCCGCTTCCTGTCTCATATTCGCTTTTTTGTCCCGTGACCGACATTTTTTAAAAATGCCTCTACTCCTTTGGTCGTAAGTGCGCAAATACCTCTAGTTCATATTACGTAAATATCTCTGTTTTTTGTTCCCCAATTTATCCTGGTCGACACATAATCTGAAAACTTTGCAAAAGGTCAGAAGGCTATACTTTTACTCTGTCAGGCTCAAAATGCTCTCTTTGCCACGTGTCCTAGTTCTTGGGTTTGTAAATGCACGGATTCTCCCCATTGTATGTACTGTTCCTTAATTGTTTTCCTGGACTTCATCAAAAGGATAATACTTGTATTGTGTTATCGCCAAATTTATTTCCCGACGCTTCCAAGTAAGAGGAGAATCTCTCGTCAGCAATCGCCCGCCACCTGCTGGCTGACAGCCGATGTTTAGACCCCGTGCTTGCGTTCCATGTTAGCATGCATCAATAAACCCCGTAAATTTGCGATATGCTGAGGCCGTGAATATCAAACAACTTGCCCCAACTCTGCGTGTGCAAAAGGACGCATTGGTGAGACTGGGCTCTGCCGTGGTAGCAGGCCGGGAACAGATGAAAAGGTAACATGAATGTAGATGTGTTCAGTTTGGCCAATTTGTCATTTTAACTGCACTCCTTTCATGATGCCATAAATTCACACCTTTGTAGTACGCACTTGAAAATATGCAGAGAAAATGTTCCGGATTTAAATAGTGCGGAACTATTGTGTTAAATTGTCTGCTAAATGTTTCCTCAGGAACTAATTATTTCAGTAATCTCTCGTTGATTTTATGGTTCGAAAGCATTCTGACGCATACTTTAACTTCTCATTCAAGATTCTAAATACTACTCATTTCGTACGCAGTTTTACCAAGTACAGCATCCATTTCCTACACACGGACATAATTTTAAGTTTTATTTTCCCACATTTCCCTATCGAAACTCCATCTGGCCTTGTTAATCTCGCTTGCTAGTTGACATAAAACTGATGATACATCAAATGCGAGAATCTTTAATTGCATGCAAATGGCCTCTCTTTTCCCCTCTCTTTTCGCAATATTTTTCACCTTTTCGATGATGTAGTGTATCCGCGGTGGGAGTGTAAATTGCTGAAAATGCTCCCACGTGAGTGGGTAAAGTTTATCATGACTTTATCATGATACTGCATTTTTCTATACGAAAAACTTGTGTGGAAGGCACTTTAACAATTTATGTGGCATTCTAGTCAGTTACGTTGATCGCTGAACGTGCTACAGTAGTATTTTATCAGGAGGCCTATACTACTTTCATGAGCCATGAGAGCCATATCATCCAAAGTTCATACGCAACAGGTATGCCCCATTACTTGCATGACTTTGTTCACAATATTTTCTGCATGCTCGTTAAGGTTTAGGAAACTGGATTATCACAATCCTATACCACTGACAGTAGGGCAAAAAGGAATGGTATCACTATGAATACGAAGTAAAGTGGTCTGTATATGTACTAATAAGCCATTATAGGGCATTATGATATATGGAACTGCATCTTCAACTTTGTATGGCTTGTAGGTAGCATTTAAAATTATCTACTTCAGTTGCTTATTGGGATAAATGGAGCTTATGTGCCACTTTAAGTCATCTGCGGATAAGTATGTTTGTCGAAACGCGTAAGTTAGGTAACTTTACTCATGCACACCAAGAGAGGACAGGGACCTAAAGGGCTATCTTGAGCTGCGCCACTGGTGATGTGCTGGAATGTAAGAATAAACCATTTGTGTTAGTAATCTGCGAGTGACTTGTTAGTAGGGATCCAAACGTTGATAAATTTGAAATGTCGGAACTAACTAGTTTTGAAAATGACTTTTGTGCGAGAGCAGATAGAACTTTCTTTATATGTCAAGAAAGACGTTAATGCACTGTAGACAGGAATCAGTCACTCTAGTGAGATCACCCAATAAATCAGTTTGAAAAGTCAGTTATGAACGGAACTTTACGACATCATGATTATAAGGTAAGTGGAAACCTCAATAAGACGAATGATATTCCGTTTTCCATTAGTATTTCTTCAATTATTGGAGACGGAATCGAAGTGTGCCCAATATTACGATACTTTCGCATCATTTTAAGCCGGTATTATGTAACGGCACGAAAAACACTACTTTTTCTGCTCAGGATACTAGCATGACTGAAATATAATCACTAGCGTACGTGGTTATACATAAGGAGATGAGGTTTGGATCAGGATTATAGAGTAGCTGCTGCAAGTAATTCTTGCGTTAAATGACTATAATGTTAACGTCCACAACAGAAACACTTTCAGGAATGAGAGATGAGACTAGAGGTACCAGAATTGCCTTCTCATTACTGAAAGATCCAGAAAAGTTTGCCCTAAAGAACCTTCTTCTAGCGGTAGGTTTGTAGACAACATTGTAAGGTTAGTTCCCTTTGTCTCTCTTTTCCCATGCTCATTATGATACCTAGATCACTAAGGCAAATCTCCGGTATAATATGCGTTTCTGTTCCTGTTGACGTCGAATGACTAACCCTACCAATTTCAACTTATATTCATAATGATAATAAATGTTATAATAATAGTAATAATCGGTATATTGCTCATAGAGTGCGAAACTGTGGCTATATTTGGCACAGATCATATTTTACAGAATATGTTATGCTCTTGCATGAATGGTAAACATTGATGTGATTTTCATAGCTTTTGCTGTTTCAACGGTTTGTATTAACTCACAGGTGTGTTTCAACGCAGTAAGCACTAGTTGAAATAGTGGATGGTAACAATACTCGGGGTATGTCACACATTATGAAGGTTTTTTACTCATTAGATGTTGTCTGGCGCTGCTTGGTACAAATCATCAATTGTATGTCATCATTGTATGTCCGGAAATAATGACGCTAGTACAAATTTCTAACCGAACACGGATAAAGGATTAACGGACCAGACACAACTGCTGATAATTCACAAGTAAATTTTGCTTTTTCGTAATTCGATAGAGTTGTACAGAAACCTTTATACTTGCTCTTAAATACAGTCTCAGTCTCAGTCTCAGTGATCTCTCTCAAGAGAACAGGGTCATAATCGTGTTCAAATCTAGCTAATTGGTGAGCTTAACGCGGAAGGCCGTTGCGTTCGCACATCATCTGAGTATGACTGGGAGCTTATTCCACAGGACAGTTTATCTGATAAGGAAAAACTTAGACCGCAGATTTACTCTGCACCTGGGTACACTCAGGGTAAACTCCTTATTGCGTAGCTCCCTTGTCGAAATATGTTGTAGTTCTAGGGAGGGCAAATATCAGTGGACGTTTTGATGAATTATGTTGTACAGAAGCATCTTCGTAGCCAAAGCGGATCGAGCTGGATTTGTTGACAGCGCTCTCCATAGTTCTTAGTGGATGTTTTGCCTAGTAGACGTTTGGTAAATGACATTTTATATGCTTTCCAAGGATACTGTCAGATTTCCTCATTCTGCCACAAATCATACTGTAGTATTCCAAAATGGAGCGAGTGAGGATTTTGAAGAGTTCTACTCCGACTGAGGTTATGTGGATCTTATGAAATATAGTAGTTATTGTTTTTCTGACATTAGCCAGCTGGTATTCCACTTGTTCGGAAAAGTTGAAGGTGCAAGAATACCTGCTTCCGAGGTCTCGGGTAGATCGCTGTACACAAAGGTGTTCCCCTTTGTGTGTACTTGATCCCTCGAGTATCGAACAGCCGCTATACATGATGCTAGAAGTTTTCACCGAGAACTTCATTATTCAGGTGTCGCACCATTTCTCAAGGAAGTCGAGGTCTTCCTTTATGAGTAGTAGTGTATCTTGAAGTTCAGCTCGTCTGAATTGGTAGACGACCTTTTTATCATCTGCAAATAGGAAAAGCATATCATGATTGATACCCGCACTGATGTCATTGAAGTAGAGCAAGAACAGTAACGGACCAAGCACACGCCCTTGTATGACACCACTAGTGATTGTACTTGGTGAAGAGTGGTGGTCGGCTATGGTAACTACCTGAGAACGGCCGCTCAGGTATGACAATAGCCAGCCTAGAAGTGGGCCCTGAATTCCAAAGGAAGCAATATTTTCAGCAGCCGTTTATAAGGCACTCGATCAAATGCCTTTTCTATGTCCAGGAAAAGAAGTATGGTTGCGTATCCTGTCAATAGAATTCGAAACATGGTTTAGATAATGTAATTGGCAGGTTATGCACGATCGTTTGTCATGGAAACCATTCTGTAAGCTGTCTATTAGCACCAGCAAATTAATGAATTTCATCACACCATTCTTAACCAGTTTCTCTAATATTCTGG
>CALYDF020003874.1:0-25250 GCA_944474145.2 Dicrocoelium dendriticum
GCAAGGTGTGTTTGCGGACAAAAAGGTGCCGAATTTTACAGCGTATCGGTGCATGCAAAATCAATTACTTTTACTTGGTTTCATCAAAAAGAGCCGGCTGACACTCCTACACAGGCAAACAAAAGCACGCTGTAATTGGGAATAAAGCGCACACAAGGCAATGGATGGACCGTAGTCCACTCCACAATGGGTGAATGGAACCACTATTTGAGTCTAGCATGGCCACAAGGACCGTACACCTCGTCCTTTCCAGCAACGACCTACAGTCGCTTAGAGCCAGTATGGAGTAGGTAGTGGTTAAGTGACAGGTAGGCACCTTGTTAACATGCACATCAAGCGCAGCCACACCGGGGATATCAAGCAACAGCCAATCACTTGAAATGACAAGCTGAATGGAAATAAATCAGATAAGGCATATAGATACGGTGACCTAACTCTTCACTAAATGAGCCTATAAGACAAATCAGTTACGAACCTATCCGCGATAAGTTCAAGAGATCAGAAGAGATATTTTAAGGAAATGACACAAACACGAAAATATTATCGTAGTTAACTACAATTAGTTCCAGCAACGTGTGCGAGTTTATATAAGATAGCTGGACAGAAATATGAGAAGGAAAAGCATTAGTATAAGATTTCAAATCCACCACCTGAAATAAAGAGAATTGGCATGCAAGCACGCGGTTAGTAAATCGAATACAGAGTACCCAAAAACGCTGCGCAGGATATGCCTTCAGTCTATGCAGGACCCGTCGTAGCTGCGATCGCGGTCCCGAGTGGCCTGTCTCATAGCCGCTAGGTATGTCTGACTCAAGCACTCGCAACCGTATGTGCTACAGCACCATGCGCTCGATGTCGATGGAGTACAACCCATCGGCGCTTGCTGCTCCCACACTTGCCTCTTATTCTCTACATGCACGACGGCTTTTACTCGCACCTCAGGAACTGCCTTTGTGCTCAGCTTGCGTTATGCATGCCGAGCAACCGCCTTTAATTTCAATGACCTGTAATCAAGATTAAAACATCAGAGGCCCACTTTGATTATGTCCTGGTAACGTAAGTTTGTTTTCCTCACATGCCGTTTCCCAACACTCAGCTGACCACATAATAATTGTTTCGGTATCCGCGTCGAATCCATACGGCTCACTTGCCCGAGTCACCTCAGGTGTCTCAGTAAAAGTATGCAGTCCACCGCATACATTCAACTTAGTCGCAACACTTCGTGTCCGCAACTTTGTCTCCCCAACCAATGCGCAAAATCCGTCGCAAACAATGTTGATGGAACCGCTCGAGATATCATACATCCCACTGGTATATCATCCACGTTTCACTGCCGTATAGAAAAACGTACAGCACCGTGGTTTTGTTCCCCCACAGCTTCGTGCCAATGGTAATCTGATGGCTGTTCCACACTCGCTACTCCAGCTTCCCGAATGCCGCCCTTCCTTCGAGACGCAGAAACGCAGCTCACTGTGTAGCTGCTGGACAGTTGACATCACATTCCCAAGGTAGCAGAAGCGGGAGATGGCTTCTAATACTTCAGCAAAAATGCTGCTTAGTGGCAAGATTGAAATTGTGCCTTCGGTGAAAAGTTAAAGAAGCAGACAGTTTTGTTTTGTTGATGCTGGGCCCAAATCTGGTCGCTGTCGAAGCCAGAGAATTAGTCTTGTGTTGCAACTCATACGCACTGTGTGAAACAACGCACAGTCGTCAGCAAACAGCAACATACGGATAGTTGTCTCACAGACACGGATTCCCGCGCCGAAACGACGCATGTTCAGCAACCCACCATCAATACGGTGCTCCACACGAACACCGTAAGCACAAGCCGCATCAAAAGCACAAGACATCATTGCATGAAGATATATATTTAAACATGGCAGGAGCCAAGACACAGCCTTGCTTCATACCAGAGACAACTGCAAAGTCATCTGAGGTATGTCCACTCAGATGCACCCTCGCCTGCATACCACTGTGCAAACATTTAATTAAACTTACAAAATTACGCGGGCAACCAAACTTACCCAACACCAGCCAAGATGTATTGCGGTTCCCCGTATCAAATGGCTTGGTGAAATCAACAAAATAGTGAGTACAACGACTGGTGTCGTTCTCTGCACTTTGCCTTCAACTGACGAGCCGAAAACACCATATCTTTAGTGCTGCGACCCGAACGGAATCCACACTGCTCTTCCGGCACGTTAGGTTTCACAGCTTGACAGACGAGGCGGTTAAGCAGGATTCGGGCAATCACCTTGCCCACACAAAGCAAGTGGATGCCAAGAGAATTCGTGCGAAATTGCTTGCTTAATTTGCCCTTGTACAGTGGTAGCACAAGAGCACCTTCCACCTCAGGAGGCACCTCATCCTCAATCCATACGTGTTGCACCCAATAGTGTAACGCAGCCATCAACGCGGGTCCACCGTGATTCAATAGTTCAGGCGAGATCCCGCCTGCACCGGCACACTTGCCGTTTCGCAGCAGAGCAAATGCTGTCTGCGTCTCACCCAATGTCGGCGTGTCCGCCTGACCCGTATTTTACATCGTGCTGCTTAAGGCCGTTCAATATAGGCCAATCAATCTCTAAACGTTTGTTCAAGAGACAGTCAAAGTGTTTTCTACAAAGTGTATTTGTCAGATCTGCATTATGTCTGCAGTCTGTGTGCCGGTAGCACCTGAAGTACAATCGATCAGCGTCCTCAGCGGCTTCAATCTCGGTCCATACACCGCCTTCATGGAGTCGAAGAATTCCTTGTTTTGGCAGCATTCGGCGTAGCATTTCATCTGCCTCGCCTTCTCCGTCCACCACGCATTTTTTATGCGACGGAGCTCTCGGGTCAGTCGTCGTCGTAGTTTGCGAAACTGACTATTCTTCCCCAAATCATTGGGGTCTGCCACATGTGCAGCAAATGCCGCATTCTTCTCACACACCAATGCGCCGATCGTCGCATTGTTCTCATTAAACCAATTAGGCCGCTTACAGTTTGCGCGCCTGATGATCTCCTCGGCAGCAGTTGTCACCTGATCGCAAATGTGGTGCCACAGGTCATCCACAGTGGCTATACAGTCCACATCACACAGGCGTGCAGCAATCACCTTCTTCACCTCAATACGTCTCGCCGCATTACCGAGGGAGAGAATGTTAAATTTACGCCGATTCACGGCGGGAGTGCAATACATAGATTTACAAAAATATATGTACAGTTTGGTCCGCACCAACTTGTGATCAGTGCTACACTTAGCTCCACGCACTACACGTGTCATGCGCACTTCACGCATATCACGCTGACGCGCAATGACATAGTCGAGCAGGTGAGCGTGAGCACTCCGTGGGTGCGTCCAAGTTGCTATATCATTCGCACGCAGTGCAAACCGAGTGTTCGTGATCGTCAGGCCGTGAGTGGCACACAGTGAGAGCAGCCTGTCACCGTTCGCATTCGCTGAACCAATGCCATGCGCACCGATAAGTTCTGTCCACGCTGATGCATCACGCCCAACGGGCGAGGTGAAATCACCCAGCAGATATAGTCGGTCGCTCCTCGGCACAGACCGTATCACGGAGGAAAGCTGAGTGTAGAAATGATCACGCGTATCATCAGGATAACACACGGTCGGACCGTACGTGCTTATAAAAGTAGCAAACTTACCTCTTCCAAGTCGTAGGTGAACAGTCATCAGTCGCGCGCTGATGCCTGTTGGTTAACTCACGAGCTTATCATGGAGGCAATCGGATATTGCAAATTCGCTCCCATGACCACGTGATGCTGAGGCGGCGTTGCCAACCCAGTATAATGTGTAGCCAGCACCTGCTTCATGCAACTTATCTTGCTCAGCGAGCCGGGTTCCACTGAGCGCCGCAATATCAATGTGGTAACGCGCCAGCTCCATCGCGACCAGTGCAGTGCGTCGCTCCGGGCGCTCACGGGAGTTCCGGTCCAGTGGTGTGCGCACTTTCCAGCACCTGACGCTGAGTACTTTGCGGGCAGGCATACGATTGCATTGGTGGTCAATCGCACGCAAAGTGGTTAATGTGCGTCGGAAGTTTGCTTGTGGGACTCCACTCGGAGCCTTTGGCTTATTGCTTGACCCACGAGGCAATGGGAGCAGATCCAGCTCGGGAATGTGATTGTAGAGAGAGATTGAGATCTGCTTGAGGTCCGTCACACGCAGTCTTTGAGGTACTGGCATGATTCATCTATGTTTTGCGACCGTAGTAGGATAGGCACTTGTGACCACGGCCAGATGCAGGAGGGTTTTTGCCGGTTTGCACCAGTTTGACCAGGGGCTACTTGGCTTGAGGCGGGCAGTAGCAAACCATTGAACACCCGGAGGTGTCCTCCCACCGTCAGAGACAACGCGTGGCACTCGTGCTCTACGCCAATCGAGCTGTGAGCTTATAGCCCGTAAACCTGTTGTCTCCCATGACTAAGTTTTACGAGAAGAAGTCCATCGACCACTTCCTAACCTCCGAAGAGGATGGACTAGCATACTGGCAGGGCGCCCACAACAGTTAGGAGAACGACTCGGGTTCTCAGTTGAAGCCTTCAAATAAATGTGCACCTAAAATGCAGCAGGTCTAGCACATTGTCAGTTTACCGGATCATGCGGATTGTTGTCCTGGATCATAGCAAGTAATAGAGCATAACCCAACTCCCACCCAGCGGTCGCCACGAGGAGGCGTCCATGACATGCGACCATGGCACAAAGGTAGCAACAGTGGGTAAACCATCTATCAGAATTTAGCTACCACCAGCCTCAGCACACCATAGGTTCTCCCACCTACACAGCCATACCACTTACCTAACCAACGATTTTCGGCCGAACAAAATCATAAGCAGGCTGCTTGAGCGATTTTTGGAGTGACGAAATTGTGTATGCATTATTTTACCATTCACTTCTGTATGCTTTTTGGAAAACTCTGTTGATACATTCGCAATAAGGTGCAAATGCCCAGATTTAGCGCCATAGGGTAAGTAAAGCACTTTGCATTGATATAACGTGAAGCTGATACACTTTGCACATAAGTAAAAAGGCAATGGTCATTTGCTGCAATTCTCCTTTGTTGTATCGGCATTCAGAGTCCTAGTAGGGATCCTTATCCACCAACATGTACGCATATCCCGGAAACAACGAATAAATATGTTTACGAACTACCGTCACACCTAGACCAAGATCTTGTTAAAGAGTTATTTTTATGTTGCTTATCCCGGCTAATTTCAATTGAACGATTTATAACATTCCAGGTTTCTGCAGTAGGTTGTGATAAAGGTTGATACACTATGATTTAGTTATGAGCAGCTCAGCTGGTAGTGAATACACAAGGTTGTTACCTAGTCCTCAAGATACGAGAATGAGTACGTATGTCCTTCATGAAACGGGAAAACAGACATACATAATATTTCGGCAGTTATTTTACGAATAATTTTCCGAATTTGGGAGTATGTATATATCCATTTCAATTAGTTGTTTCACAGAAGCAAACTATGGCTGATATTATAAATAGAAATGCTTAAGATTTTTTCCTTATTTATTACTACTATATTTTCTACCTCCCCTGAATGGTGTAGGACCTGTTAGCTCTGAATTTTTGTTTTCCACGAATTGAACGCGAAACATTTGTCAACCACTTAGAAAAACCTTTTCGTGCAGGAATTTGATCACACTCAATTTAGAACAGATACAGGTGGTACCCAATTCAGGCAGTAAGTTCAACGTACAAGGCACTTGAAGTGCGCGTTATTAAGCTTAACGCACACTGACATGTTAATACAAGGAATATACAGCGTTAATTAATTCAATACTTGTGGCCTAGCACTTGCAAAGCATCTTTTGTGGCGATGTCCGGGAAAGTGAAAGCAAGCTAATGGCTAAGGTTATCTTTTAGTTCCATGTACCATTTTCAGTTTGCATGGTATTGTACACATGTCGTTTAGCGCCAGTACCCAAGTGCATTATCTAAAAGCATTTCTATTGAAAAAATTTATTATTTTGAGAAGCTGTCGCGCAAATATTCTATTTTGTAGTGCGCAACCGCAGTATCGTCCGAGTTAGAAACATTCGTTCTCCTTAGCGACTGTGCAGAAAATCCTGTTTAACACGTTTGAAGCAATTTTTAGCTTAGGACATATTTTACCTAGCGGAGTTTAAACAACCGGGATGTATAGGTTTCGAAAATAAATCAAAATACTGCCATATATTGACATGTTTTCAGGCGTGTTTCCATCTTTACGTTCTTATAACTCTAGTTAATATTTTCAGTCAAGGATGTAGTCAATGGACAGGGTGTAATTTATTTGGATGTCATGCGAGTCTACTTTTCATGACAAGTAATCGCGGAAGACAATTTTACTCACATTGGTTTGCCACGAATCATGATATCTTTGGCTACTGTAGTGGACTTCACGGTTGGCCATAAATCCGTCTATCAGAAATATGTTTTGCATTTAAGCTCTGGCTGTTCTTAATGAATCTTATTTACAAAAACGCCTGCATAGACAATATTGAGTAAAGCAGAAAAATGCATTAGCCCAAATCATTATTCTAAAATTAAGAATCACTGAGTTTAGATATGCACGTTTCGTTGACCACTTTCGTTATGGGAGTTCAGTGGAAAGTGACAGTTTCTGAGGAATTAAAAAGAAAACCAACATACGATGACTGCATTCAGATTAAAAGGTTATGCTCACCACTTTTCAGACAAAAACTGAATTGACTACTTGTTATCTGAAACCAGAATGCCTGAATAAAGCTAGAAGCTATATCTATTCCTGCACACATAGCTCCGTTAAAACCACATGGCGTAACCTTTAAATCGGCCGTTGTCTTTTTCCTCGAACTTAGTTTTTTACCTCATCTAGTAGGAACATAAATTTTGAAATCACCAGCTTGCAGATATTATTGGTGCTTAATGTTCGAGGTCACTGGGACCAATCTACTCCATCAACTTCCTGCATATAACTGCTGAGATACCGCGCACGATTCCGATCTAAGGTTCTTGGACACACCATTCCAAGTCAACTGAAATGAGTTACCAAGAAAGGTTTTAAGGAAACATTTATTTTGAATTGTTGCAAATCCCAAAACTTTAATTCAGCATTATGATAGTGCAATCTACTTCTTTTTTCCACCCATTCGTAAAATTAGCATTTTTGATGGTACCCGTCTAGGACATTTACGGTAGATAATTTAAAATGTTGAATATGCACCGATTTGGGCGCATAAAACTTATGACGAAATGATTGATTTGTACGTGGAAAATAGCGGCAAAACTTCTGAAGTAAACTCTCATACCTTCTACTGCGCTTTGGCGCTCAAAATGGATTTTGTATTGTTTTGATGAAAAATCTATTTAGCATTATGGAGCTGTTAAGTGATTACTCGTACTTTTACTATTTAGCGATCGATGAAATCGACGTTATAATCACAACCCCAGTACGGGAAAAGTCCAGAGAACAAAATGGCTATTAACGTCCCCTCGGTGCTATTTTGGTAGATAGCCTTTTGATAGAGTGGCCCAACAAATGGAGTAGTATAAACTGTCAAGTAAATGCAGGCTACTGCAAATTGTGTTACGTAAAAAAGGATGGCATAACTTCTGAACCTTGATTTGTTTAAAAAAACAATATACCCCTTTTGTTTCAGTTAGGGAAATCAGTAGCATACTAATGTACCTATTGTTATATGACGTGCATTCTTCTAAAAAACCCCAACCCTGTTTCATTTGAATCATTTACTATGGATCATTAAAGCAAAAGCAGAAATGTAGCACATCTAGACTCATTCAGGCAGCATACACACGCCTGGAAAAGCATCACACGGCCGTTTCATTCTTTTGGGAATCGTCAACAGTATGCATTGAATTTGACACTTGTAGTGTTCGAATCGACAAGTCGATTGTTGTCCCTCTGATGTGAAGGCCACTGATCAGCCTAGACGGCTATGAACGTCGTGACTAGGTTACAAGACGAGACATAGCGCCGCTCACTTTCCCTTGTCTTTCACATTACTGACATGCAGACCTACTCATCAAACGACGAACATATTAAAATTTAGCCACCAATTAACTTATGGCTTCAAAAACAGTTTGGTCCAATTTTATCTATCAATCGGCAATAATTTCAGCTATGCCAAATATTTGGGATTGCTTAATTTGACGAAATAATTTGGCTTATGTTGCTGGGGCCTAGTCAAGTTTAGGAGACAAAGTGAAGACAAAATGCAAACCGCTGCTGAGGCAAACTATTCAAGGAATACTGTTAATTAACCACTGTCAAATGTATTATAATATTTTCTGAGGAATCTGCGCATATCTGGTTTTCTGTGGCCTATGTTTATTGCAATTTTCTCCTACATGCACGACGATGAAGTTTTGTTTAAAACTTAGTGCAAAAGATTGCCGTAATAACGTTGTTGATAAACAGGTCTATAAGATTATGAAAATCAATAAATGAATGAATGAATTTATACGGGTTAAGAAGTGTTGTTTTACAAGTCCCATTGATAGTTGATTGGGAGATTAAAATACAGTTATTCTTTTAGATGTTAAAATAAGGATATCATTTGCTTTGCTGTAGTCCTGCAATCCGCTTAGGTTCGTAATACCCACAGTTCACATCAGATAAGTATCTGGTAAAATCCCGATGTAGGATGCAGACGTAGCTCTAAGTGCCAAAGTGTAAGTGGATGAGTATGTCATCCAACAAACTTTAAATACTGTTAGTGTCTTTACAGAGACGACCGATTCTGGGACAGCATTCCACGGGTGATAGACACTAATAAAAAAGCAGTATCTGCCGCACTCTAGACGGCCATACTGTACAGCGAGTTTTTATCAGTAGCCCCTCAGCTTTGTATTGGAGCTGAGTCACCGTATAGGGCAGCACACGTGATGTGGTTGTTGTACAATCAAGTATGCCATAATCAGACGGCGTTGTAGTCTGTGATGGCTTCCAATGAATACCCACAAATCGTTGCAGGTTCTCCTGGTATGAGATATTGCGCATTCCAATTACGTTCTTAGATTCCCGGTGTTGTGGCTGCTCCAGTGCATTATGGTCGTGTTTTAACCACGGATGCCATGCTTGAATTGTGTATTCGATATGCAGGCGAAAACACGCACTGAGCATTTGTAAAAACATGGAGCTGTTTATTTGTCTAAACGTCCCTCGCAACAGCCCAACGTGTTAATTTCCAGTCTTCGAGGCCTTTTGGACTGTCTGGAACAACGCAAGTCATCTTGAACCAAGATACTCAAGTCACGTTCGACCGTTGAATTTTGCAGTATATTCGTTCCGAGCCCGTATAAGTAGCTGTTCTGGTGTCGGATAGAAAGTATCTTGCATTTGCTGCCGTGGAAATGCAGTAGATGTTGGCTTGACCATAGATATACCGTATCTAGGTTACTCTGAAGCAGCTGTTGGTCGGCGTTCACCTGGATCCCGCGTCAGCTCTTGATATCGTCAGCAAACCTAAGGAACTTTAAAGCGATTCTCAGTGCAAGGTAATTAATGAACATCAAAAACAAAAGTGGACCTAGGACCGAGCCTTGTGGCACACCACCCTCGACTTGTTCGGGTCCGATAAAAAGTACCAAACTCTGACCACTAATTGCCGTTGAAGTAGAACCTTAGCAATCCAGCTTAAAAGAGGACCACCGATCATGTTATGCTGGAGCTTGGAGCATAGTATCTGATGGTCTAGACGATCGAAAGCCTTCAAAAAATCCAGGTAGATCCCATCAAGGCCTGCTCCAGCGTCAGCTGACTCGGTCCAACCACTGAGTGCGATTAGTAAATTCATTGTGCATAACCGCTGTCGACGGAAGCCATGCTGCTTAGGCGCGACGATGTTACAGTTTTCATAGATAACATACCAGCACATCAGGCAAATATGAATTCCATGAACTTGGAGAGTATAGGAAGAAGGAATACTAAGCGGTAGTTGGAGGGATCAGTCCTGATTCCACCTTTGCGAATCGGAGTTGTTATTCTAAGCATCCGCATAGCGGGGAGGTGGTTCTGGTCTAAGCAGCGCTGGAAAAATTGAACTAAATGTCCTGCCATTTGGCTTGCTGCTGCTTCCAGTGCCTATGGACGAATGGTATTGACACCCGGCAAGCTGTGGTTGCATGGAGTCATCAGTTTTTGCAATACAACCTCCGCGGTAAAAGTGATGTCCTGGTTGAGAGACGTAAAAGCTTGTAAGATCGCTTGGTGCTAGACCCTGAAACGTGGGGGCATATTGCATCTGATGCTCTTTTGCTGCATCCACAGCCGTCCTTGTTTGGCCATCAGCCATCGTGCGTAGTGGAAATCCTTACTTCACTTTTCGTAGGCTATTGACTTACTGGTACAGGAGTTTGTGATTAGCACTGAAGGTTTTTGCGATGTTGTGCTGATTGGCAGCTTTGTCTTATCTTAGCAGTTCAGTGCAGTGGTTACGTTGGGCTACGTAGTTGTCCCAAGTTTCTGGTGCTGGAGCTTCTCTGTACACTCGCCATGCTACGTTGCGCACTGTCATCCATTTTCGAGTTCTGCTCCTAACGAAAGAAACTGATTTACACTTATTGCAAACTTCTATTTCTAGAGACTTTGGAATCAGCCGACTGAAGTTGTTGACGAATTCCAGCCAGGCGACTTCCGGGGATTCTTCGGCAAGGAACAACCAAGTTGTAGCGCTGACGAGATGGGCTAATCGATCGTAGCTTTTGATAGTTTGCACAGTCGCAATGCTTGCATTCCGATATCTTGCATAGAAGACGAAACTTGATGCCTGCAACCCAACGTGAGTTCTACAACCCACAGATCAATCATATGCTCTTCGTGGGTAAGCACAGGATCCGACACGGGTGGCCTGTTACCTGTACTGAACCGAGTGAACAAAGTGATGTGATTGTAAAGAGGAACAGTGGTTATGATATCTTGTAGATCGGCTTTGAATTGTTCTCTCATCGTGACAGGAGTTTCTACACAATGTACTTTGAAAGCACCCATGATAAATATGTGAGTGTACTTTAGCTGTAAACTGCATCTTAAAGTATCCGCTAGATGGCAGTTTGTTTCGGGTGTAGAGTTAGATGGCGGTACACCAAAAGAATAAGGCAAACGTCTCAGCCTTGTAAATGCAACCGGCACCAAAGATAGTCGGGGAACTGCAAGTCGGAATCCACCACGGCTTCGCATTGTAAGTCGCTTCTGTACTAAAGCATTACGCCTCCTCCTTTGGTGAGCCTGTCGTTCCGGATCAGCAACATACCCGTAGCGTCAGTCATTCCCATGTATAACAAGGTTTCCGTGATACAAAGGACATCATATGATCAGGAAGCGTGGTAATCTTGCATTTTGGCCAATTTATTAAAAAACCCTGAGCATTCGTATAAAAGCAGGCGAGTTGCTCGGTCACTAGGGGCTCACGGGCTAAGGGGGTCAATTGCGGGAGAATGCCGACCAATGGGAGATCAACAGTTACTCGTTTTTGATTGGATAATGATACCTCGTCTGAAACTTTATTCGGCCAAAGTGCGTCCTAATCTTCGCAGGTATATGTGTCTATTCCGATTTCGAGGGGTTAGTGAGCATAATGTTTGTCTGCGTCTTGTCGTCACATAATGAACATAAATCAGATCAAGTAAAGTAAATGACGTAAAGCATTGTCGAGTCGATTTTCAAAAATCAGTAACGTGGGTGCGGGAATGACAAAAGTCGAAGGAGCGTTCCACGGTTGAGAAACTCGAAGGGAGAAGTAATTCCGGCGGCACTCAAATCGTGTTTTGGGTGGAATATTTCATTGCATGACCCTGTGAGGTCGCATTGTACACGCACTTTTAATTCCGTTACACTATCTTCGGAACGGAAGATTTCATCACCACGTGCACGTGTACTTAAATCCGAGGTCAACATAATAAAACTACTACAGTTTTATCGAGATTGCCTTGGATACCACATCCTCACATCGTGTAATTGAGTCGCGTGACCTACATCACGACCGAGGTCAACATAACGAAACTGATTCATTCTTATCGAGATTGTCTCGGATACCACATTCTCACATTGCGTACTTCTCTTCCCCTTGACCTACATTCACACATCGTGCTACTTACGGCCCACCTGTTTGAACGCCTGAATGAAGCATTATATAAACCGACTAGTACATCGACAAACACACCTCAATACTTATACTTCATTTTTGTTAGTGCACACCTTCTGATATTTTCAATCCACCAACTAGTCGTAGTAACCAACTAAGCCACTAACAACCCCTAAATTCTGCGTTGTAGCTAAGCTTCAGGAGGTGGCGCAAGCGTGACCGAGGTATTTCAAAATCTGCAAGGTCAGGGTGAGGTCACCCCGTAGACGACGTTAGCTTCCACTGTGCACTCCAGGGGGTTCAGTCGTCTATGTTATTGCAAGTTTGACAAACCCTTCACATTTTTCCTTGTCCGTCGCTGTGGGGTCTCCAGTGCAATCAGGTCGCGTTTTAACCAGGGTTGCTAAGCCTGGAGCACATAATCTACATGGGGCCTCTCATACGCATTGAGCATTTGGGGGAAGATGGGGTGATCGAACCTCCCGAACGTCCTCCGTAACAGATCAATATGTTGGTTCGCAGTTTTGCATGCGTTCAAGAACTGAGCCGAACAGCCGAGGTCTTCATGCACAAACACCCCAACGTCTCGCTCTTGTGAGACGGTTTTTAGCATATCGTCTCCAATATTATATGCGTCCATGGGCCTGTGGTGGATTTGCACCGTTTTACACTTGTCGGTATTAAACGGAAGTAGATTTGACTTTGACCTTTCAAAAGCTCAATCTAAGTCTCGTTGCAACATATCGCGATCTTCATGACAGTCGATTGCACTTCATATCTTGATGTCATCGGCAAAAAACAAACAAATTGACTTGATATCACTCGCAAGGTTGTTAATGAAGAAGAAGACCGCGTCGAGAACACTGACCTTTGTGGAACGTCGCAGTCCAAACCAAATGAACCTCGAACTCAAACCTGAAGGTGCCGCTGAAAGAGGAAGTTTCCAATCCAGGTAAGAAGAGGTTTTCCTACTCCGTAGGCTTGCAGCTTTTGAAGCAGAATGCGGTGATTTATGCGGTCGAATTCTTTAACAAGTCTAGTTAGATGACATGTGGCCACTGCCCTTTGAAACCATCTAAGTTATTCCGGCTGATACGGGAAACGGACAACAGGAGACCTGGTGTTAGTGAAGCTATCCGTGACGAGAGTGGACAGCCTATCCATAACTTGTCAAAACGCTTAGAGCTTTGGGCTGAGCACTTTGAAATGCAATTTACTCGGTCGGAATTGCTAGGCTACCCGCGGGTCTCTGATCGTCTGCTTTGACTGTTGATCCGGATACGCGGAGGAATCCGGGTGACTACCCGAAATGTTACCATATGGAGATTTGTTTCGCTACCTTCCCTGCGTCGTTTAAGTTTAACCATCTCAGACTTGAGTTTCTCTCTGTCTGCTTGGTCTAAGTCAGCGCGCAGGTGGATCTTTAGTCCTCTCAGCCTATTAGGGCGGGACAATATTAACTTAGTACTTGCCTCTTCGACAAAAGTCACACTCAGAGGTCGACTTTTGCCCTCGGGTTCTCTTTCCGAGATGAGCGATCTGTTTCACTTTTAGCTTGCACTCATCCACGTCGACCAGTCTATCAATCAGTGTTTGCAAAAACTCGACTTAACCCGGCTTCATTGCGTTAAAAAGCACTCCGGCACTCGGCCAATTGGGGTATGGAGGTGTGGGTGAAATCCATCGAGAGAACAAACCGCATGGAAGCAGATCCCCAGGAGGCGGTTCCAGTAATGGGCGTATTACTTCACTTATGCGTTTTTTTATCTACACTTTTCACTTTTTTAAACGTCACAATCTTCCCGAAAGATTTAACTAGAAAATTAGCAACGTCCGCTAAATAGCTTGATGATTGCTTTGGAAAATTCGAAAGGATAACATCTGCTCCCTGTGATTCTGCCCTTATACCAAGAATTGTAATATCCTGTTAAATTATACCTAGCACCCACGAGGAGAATACCGTTGTATTTTAATCGCCACAACTTCATGTTGCCGATAAAGGAAGCATAGTACTACTTGTACATATTTGCTCACTGCCAAATATGGAGGCAGTTATTCATTTAGAGAAATATACACATTATTATTTTTATTATGCATATATGACCAAAATTCACTTTAGTGGTTTACCTTTCTCAGGAACCATCTTAAAGTTGCGATACCCACTGGTGCAGGTGACCGATCTATTGCTTTGATGTTATCTGGATTTGTTCTTCGGTCGTGCGGATCAATCACAATTCCAAGAAATTTAATGGACTTTAAAACAAATTTGCATTTATTCACGCGTACATGGAAACAAGAATCTTTGATTCTCAGTATCACATTATCCAGTTTCAAAAGTATTTCACCTTACTTTCGGCTCATTAATATAATGTCATGTACATAGGCTTCGGTCATAAATACGCCGGCCAGCATGGGGTCCATAGCATGCAACAAAATGGCAGGTGCTGTTTTGAATCCAAACGACAGTCGGTTTTATAGAGAGAGCCCGCGATGCGTGTTTATCGTAAGAAACGACCTCGTTTCTGGCTCAAGTTTCAGTAGCAAATAATCATCTATGAAATCAAGGTTAGCGAATTATTTTCCTCCATTCGTCATCGCAAACACCTACTCGGGAAGTGTAAGTGGGTATTGATGAGGATCCTATGCGACATTTAACCCAGTTGAGGATTCAGTATACAAGCGAATACCAAGTTTGGGTTTCTTGACCACAACAATGGGAGAACACTGGGAGAAACTGATTTACACCATCACTCCAGCGCGCTGTAGCCGTCGAAGTTTCCATTCCACGAGCATTTGCGAACCGTTGAGGACTAGAAGTCTGGGTCGAAGTGCTGCTTCTGCATCGGAAATGATAGTTTTGTTCGCATTTTTGCAGCGTCCTGGCTCAGATCAGTAGACATGAGAGACATTCGCCTAAAGCTGTTCGGAGGGGCTTCAACTGAGATGATTCGGTATGATTGTGTGGCGGATCATGACGTTCGCTCCAGAACACACAGGATTCAGTGGCATGTCCAGTAGACTTAGCTATGCAATTCGATCGATTCCCAGTAGATTAATATCAGTACAAAAAGCCAGAAAGATGATGTCATGAAGTTGCAAATTTTGGAACTCCAGTTCACAATCCAATTCTCCATCTAGTGACAAAGGTTCTCCTGGTGCGCTTTGAGCCGTGGGACCTGCAGGTTTTAACAGGAAGCCTATTGCACCTATATTCGTTGTAGCAACTCCTATTTACCTGCTTTCGCTTCCCTATCTGCTGTTTCTTGACATCTGTTTAATCGCATCACTGTTCCAACTTGATTAGTCAGGATACGTCGCTCAAAGTGGTTGTTCACTCAGGGTCTCAGTCAAGGTAATACTGCTTTCACGAACTCATGTAATTGATTCTTACATTTACCGCTAATAATGTACCTGTCTCTCCTAGCGTCTCATGAGTTGTTTGTTAGTCCTGAGGTACTTTAGTAACTGCGCTTCATCCAATATTTTGCACCATGTAAGGAAGCAGCGTTCTCATACATACAACTCGGTGCTGGCTCTTTTTCGTGCTCTCTCTGCGGTTCTGGGTTGTGAGCAGTCGGCCAGGATACCACAGTAGGTCTGACTGCTGGCTCTCCCAGCTTAGCCAGTGTCCATTCGGAAATGATGGTGACGCCGTAGTTAGCTGCAATGATGCCCGAACGTCGTTGAGTTTCAAAATCAGGTATTTTCTGCTGCCTGAGAACTCAACGCGAAACGTCGTAAGAATAGTTCCGTTTTTGCACCCTGGACTCTGGTCCTTTTGAATTTGGACTTTATCTGAACAGCTGCAGTAAACATGTTCGGTTCTCGACAGTGAGTTGCTTCACGACATTTACATTTGTAACATTGATGATTCTTGAACACAATCTTTCATAAGATATCACTCGCTACGGCTCCAACACGCAGTGGGGGGTTTCTAATTTAGTAAATTTCGATTAGCACTTTTTTCCTGCGGAAGGCTATACGAGAGATAGGGGCTGGTTTCTGGAGTTCGAACTTTCCAGCACTTTATATCTTGTTTCAGGTTCAGCTGCCTATGGCGTTTAGATACAAGCTCCTGCAACGCCAACTACGGTTCTTGTTCCAATTTTTGAAGGATACACGTTTAAACTTCAGCGTGCGCATGGGTTGAAGGCTGCATACAAAGATGAGACAACTGAACTGATCAGCTGTGATGGTGCCCAGTTTAAAACGTTCACACTCTCAGTTCACGATGCCAGCACGTGTGAAGAAAGCAAGTGCAACTCGTTTGACCAATAGTAAAGAGCAGTACCGGATATTGAATAAGGACACTTGACGATCAAATATCGGAGTAAATGTTTTCATCGTATCCTCAAACTTGGATTCTTGGGTAATACAAAATTTGTTAATCGTTCATGTCCAAATGCTTCGAGTTTCCTTAACAGCAATCGAACCTTACAAGCATAATTCTGCTCGACTATCTACACACGGAAAATATCTGCATAGCTATGCAACCACCATACGAAGGTGACTCCGGCAAAGCCGTCGAAAACGATCACCGAAATCGATTCTGCAATAACGTCCAAAAGTCATGTCGCCTGTCCTGGAGATTCTGCCTGAAGTACTTATGAGTAAGGGATCCTTGTTGTAATTTTAATATGCCATGGATGTAGCGTCTAGTGAGATGAAGTTATGACCTGGGAGGCTAGCCACTGTCAGGTGCAAAGGTGGTAACCTACGTGGTAGTGGAAGGTAGGTCGTGCTATATCCCAGCTGGCTCAGGGTGTTACTCTGTTGGCTCGTAGGCGTCAGCCTCTAGCTGCCATGGGTTTGACCCTCAGTAGGAGATCCAGGGAATAGCACTCCGGATGAACCTCAATAGAACGAAACACGTCTGCGGCTATTCCGGATTTTGGTTGAGCTATGTAGCTAGTGAGCTGTTGGGTAGAATACACTAAAATTCTTCCTGAATGTGCAGATATTGTGACAAAAACCTGAGCCGCTATCGATGTGAATTTTTGAACTGCAGCTGATGCCGTTGTAGAAACACATGCATTTGTTAAAAGGAACTTGTCATGGTTAGCCAAGTTCCCCGTCGCCAGAAATTGGCGTGTAGTCGCCCATCGGTCGCACCCTACGACCACAAAGAGAACAACGAAAACGAACCAGGACCGAATTGTATATAGGAGAAACCTGCTTCATTTAAATAGGGTACAACAGCAGTTGAAGTAAGGGTATTAAAACATGTTGCAGCATAGGAAATACCGATTGATATTAGCGAATGAGAAGTGGTAAAATAAAGAAGTAATCAGGCGAGTTCGAGAAAACAAGATTAGCAGACATGAGCCAATGAGATAACATCCATTCCAAACGACTTAGGCCGACCAATCAGAGCGAATAACGGATGCGTTTAATCAAATGTCACAGAACAAACGATAGCAAAACGAAAGCAAGTAAATAATACTTGTTAAAAATATACATCCAGTGTGCATACTTTTAATACAAAGCGGTGGTCGCATGTGCGCAACCACTACGCTGACCCAAGCAACAGCATCTTCCATCGAATCCGCGATGCGACCCGTTTCTAGTGGTCTGAATTGAGCTCATTACATCCCAAACAACAAACCAAACACGTCTCCTGTGAATTTTTAATCGATACGGGTTCCCAGTCATCTTAGTTCCAGAAGTACGTGTTCCTTGTTTGCAGATTTTCGTCCACATCATTGCCTCCAACAACTGTGATGATGGTTTTCCCACCACCAGTCCAACGGCTAAGCACAAAGTTTTGTCGAGATCTGCAAAAGGGCACATTTTTAGGTCCATGGAAAAGAGACAGCGGAAGCAAGTATGCAATATCTTGTTGGCCTACAGAATTATACCGCTTCAAACATCTTGTGAAAGACAATACGCCGGTCCGTAGCCTACAGATTTGTGAGCCTGCCTTGTAATCCATGGACGCGCATTTGAACCTTCGCAAATGACCGGGCGACTCTGGTAGAAGCCATAGCCCACTGGCGACTGTTGGTGGTTGTCCAGCAGCGAAGCGTCTGTACTAAGTACCGGCGTACAGCTGCTACATTCCATAACCAAACACTCTTGACGCACTGATGGCCCGGAAGTTGCGTGAATGGATGAATGAATGGTCCGCTGCACACCGTAACGGTGCTATGCTGCCACGCGTAGGCTGAGTATGTCGCGAGGAAACCGTCCTATACGCGGATTCGAACCGGTGACCTTATGACTGCAAGCCAGGCGCGCAGACCACTCGGAAACTGGGGTTGCCTATCACACACAAATCATTGGTAGCAACCGGAAAGCTATCGCAAATCGCACTGGCTTCGTTGCTTAAACTCCAGTTTACGTTAGTCTTTAACGAGATTATCACTTACACTGAATCAAAGGCACAGTGATAGTCTGCCGTGGTTGTATGCTTCATAATGCTGCTGTGGAAGATGACACATGAGTTCTCCATCAGTACCAACTTCGGCAGCGACGTGGAGTGGTCAGTGAACAAACCCCGTCGTCTACGCACATTCTACTACGCACACTACCGGATATACTCATAACCACAGCACGAAAACCGTAACAGTAAAGGTAGCGGAACTAACACAATACATTAACTGTCTCGGCTACTGGACGGAGTGTATCCGCTCAATGACCAACACCTACAGCTCAACGCGCAAAAAACCGTATGTTCAAAAATGAATAAGGGCAGTAGGGGGACATAGGTATCTACAAATCTCATAAAATCTTCTCACATAAATAACGGCTCAGCTTATTGACCCTTGTACAAAGATTTGCGCATCTGTTAACTCGCATGACTTGACACGTCTGAGATTACCCCATCGCCCTCATGGGAACCAAGACATGATGCCAACCCCCCGCAGCCGTGCTATGGGAAAATTGACATACGTCGCCAGCCTGGGCATATTATTGAGGCGGTGCAGCTTCGTACTCACCTTGTCAAGTGGTAAAAGCACTCCGCCGAATACCGAAGTTCTCTTTCGTCTCTCTCACTCTTTGGGATTTGGGTGTGTCAGAAGCCAGCGATTATGTCTGAGTAGCTCCCACAAGATTGTGCCATTCGTTTCAAGGGTAGGACCCGCTCAAACCGTGTCATTCGTTCCGAACAAACGAGACGCCACAAGTAGGCAGATCATTAAGGATAGGAAACAAAGCCACAAGTTCTAATGCCGTGAGTTTTTAAGAGTACGTTCTAAGTAGTTGGCTGCGCATCTGGTAACAACGCACATTGAAACACAGAATAGTGAACGTATATGAATGGTGGCAACGTGAAACTGTAGATGGGAATTCAGAAGAAAGATTTTACCACAGTGCTCACAGTTGCAGGTTCGCTTTTTTGGAACAGAAAGTAGGAAGTTATCACGAAAACAAAGCAAGAAGGAAAAAACTGTTTTGGGGATGCGATGAACCAAAAGCGGATACTACTGCGCCAAGTGTCAGTAGAATAGATATACCAAGCAACTCAGAGAGCAGTGTGTCAAAAGCGGACCACACAAACGCCTTAACATAAGAGGAACACTTGGGAGCCGCATATAGATGCGCACTGGGAGTGAAAACGAAAGCAGCGAGCGCCACGCAGTCGCTAACAGAGAGTTCGAAGATAAGTCGAGAGGTAGTGCTCGAGAGCGGTGTGCATGGATGTTGCTGTTAGCCACGACGCATAACTTAATTTGTGCGATAGGTACTTGTACTGTTGTCACTATATATCGAGGCAGGTCATGAAGATTGTAAGACCGTAGCCGTTTGAAGTTGGGAATGTGAGGACAAGCTTGGGGGACTACGAGGATGTGGAAGAGGCAGTTGGAGTTAAGGCCAACCGGGCGAAGCGCTCTCACTGTGGAGCGTCCTAAAATGTAGAGCGAAGACAATAATGGAGACGGCGCGAACAGAACTCGTCAAGTTGCAGTCAGGTGCCACGAAGGAGGATTCACTCTACAGACTGGACAGGATGGCTGACGGCCAGGGGGCAATAATCATCAAAACACGTTAGCTGAGGATGAGAACCACGCTTAAGCTAGTGTACCGTAATACAAAAGACAAGAAACTAAAAATTACCACAATGGTAATGTGGCGGTTCAATGCGGTCAGCCTTGGAGCACAGGTGCATCCGCTCGCATTTTTAGTTCACATCAGAGGGCTTGCTGGATTGCGACCCACATGGAGTGGACGGAGCGTCAGAAAAGTAAATACTTGGGGATCGGTACCTCACTGGTCTCCCGCAATCTATCGCTAAACACATCCGAAATGTGAGCAACACCTGGGCATTTCGCTTAGAGGAGTTTGCACTGGCGATCCGTGAGTTGGGACACGCGCCACTCGCAGCGTCGAAGGAGAATCACAATGAAAGCTTGAAGCGGATGATGAAACAGCTCGCGCAAGACGTCGATGATTTTGCATGCAGTGCTCGGAGGAGCGACTAAGAGAAATTTGTTTCCTATGTGAAAAGCTACGACATTGGATGCGACGATGTCTGACGTGGCGCGCTGCAACACATTTATCGAAGCCTTCCATCTCGCTTTTGCCCTCGGGTCAAGGAGGGATTATGCGGAGTGATGAATGAGGGCACGATAACGAGAGTTTGAGGCACCATGGTGCACCGTTGGGGGCAAATTCCCGGAGTGAACAAGACTATCATCAATTAAAAACGAGGAAAGAAGTTGACTGAATACGGATCTATATAGGGATGAAGGCACAAATCCTGCTAATTGATACCAACATGCATCAACCGATAAAGGAAAATCTGACAAAACGCTTAGAAGGCAACATCAAACGCACTCCGCTAAAACCAGACATATTAGGGTGAATCACGGAATTGGAACACAAAAGGATAAAACCACAAGAGTCCATACTAACGCAGTCTATCAAAAGTACACAAAATTGAAGTGCGTCCCCGACCTAAGCGATGATTTGGCAAACAAGGTATAAATCCCCCACTTCGAAGTTGGCCTCGGTTGATGTGTCCCGACTGCCTGGTTGGGCTTCAGAGGAAAAGGAACATGTCTGATTGGAGACACTATTTGACATGGCAAGAAGCCGATTCAGTGGCGCTTGTGTCGCCAGTTTCTCTGTCCATCCACGTCCTGCTTATCACTCCTTTAACTAAGATCTCTCACGACGCTTAATACGCTACTAACTAGTTTGTTGTCCTATTTTTCGTTTTAATATTTTCAGTAGCTTGGTTTTTCGTGTGTTTATCTTGATGTGTTACGGCATAATAGTGGTGTGTTTCGCACCTTCAGATAATGCGCAATGATGATGATAACATCAGCAAATCGTATCTATACTTTGAGTGTTTAACTATAAATTTGCAAAAGACTCCTGGAGACTGTTAGAACATCTAATTGCGGGATCAGAATAATCGACCAACTCGGCATAACAGCTCCAAGCAAATCATAACACTATTGAACTAGACCAAATAAGGATCACTTTAGCTGTGACTGTGCAGTTCACATCGATCGACATCAACTTGGCAAAACGGATAATCGCTGTTCTACGGAAGGAAGATGTTGCTTCCGATCCAATTAGTAAAATGGATGCCAGACAAATGATGGAGTTGCTGGGATTCTGTTTAACAATATATTTCAGTTTCAAAGGTCAAATCTACATGCAAATAAAGAGCACACTATTATGATCGTATGATGCAAATATATAATATACATATATATCCATATCTATATTTATGACCAAGTTCAGTTGTTCATTTGACTAACAAGGGTCCAATCCGCTCCACAATTGCAGCTTTACGTTTCAGGATACAATGCTTCGCAGGAATGAAGCAATGGAAGAGGAGAACAATGGGCAGTTAACATTTTTCGACGTTTTCATACTTAGGGCTGATTCGGAATCACTGAGAACAATGGTACACCAAAAATGAACACATACGGACCAGATCCTCGAATACACTAGCAATCATCCGGCAGTCCACAAGTGCACCTGCGTGCAAACTCTTTTCAAACGTGCACGGACATATTTTAGCACTCCGTAGCTGAGGCAGGCTGTTCAAACGGAAATCGTACCCGAAAGGCTCCATTCTGCTCTCCACCGAAACACATAAGACAAAATCACACACCACAACAAATGTAGCTGTTGAAACGCGAGCTATGTTGCCTTAGCTCAACGAAATCGCTGAGATAGAAAGAAGATTTTGGAGCCCATTTGGAGTCAAAATCGCCAAAAGCCAATCGGACAAAATCAAAATAAAATATTTAAAATGAAAGCTAAATTAGTCAAATAGAAAATATTTAGTGTAATCTACATGATCTGCTGTCGAAACTAGACCAAGCAGGTAGGAAGCTTGGCACACGGCTGCATGAACATACTACAGCCGTTTGCCGTCATGACCAGAAATCTTTGAAGGTCATGAATATGGAAGCGGGAAACCAAAAGCTCGTCCTGGAGCACGTTGAAATTCTCGGAAGCGCCACAAGCCGGCAAGTTTATTGAAGCCTAATATTCAAAGCGCCATCAAACGCCATCAATAATCACTTAGATCTAGAAGGCACTTACGGGGCTAGCGAAACAGGCCCTTAGAGCCGCTATGACGATGTTAGTTAGTCTGACAAAGAAACGTCTGCCAAATAATCACTCAGTTCGGAGAGCAGTGCAAAACACACAACCGAAAAACAGACCTACCTGAGGAAATGTTGATAATACAAAGAACCGAAGTACAAATCTCAAAGCGTACTCACAGGGTTTTCTCGGGCCAGGCAGGGTACTACAGAAAACCTATCAGGGAATTCAACAATTTAGTCTCCGCTTTGGATGGGCTGCAGAAATAAGATTAGAAATTTACTTAGGCTACAGAAGTCCAACAGGCTTTTGATCGTATTCTGAGTAATTAATGAAATAGGGGCTGACCCTGAAGTCACCCATTATCTGGACGAATTTCACCATGGCCATTACTATCAGTGACGTCGGAAACGGACTAGTTTTGATAGAAAGTCATGAGTACAGCATCATGGTTTTGACACAGGCGGGACGCGAATACTTAACAGTAGGGGAGGAACATATCGCAAACTTCTGGGCATTGGACAAATTGTGGCCACACCCGCTGCGTTAGCAATAGGTCCAATCGGACCACAGATAATAGGGGAAAGCTGACGCGATGAGTGCTGCGTCTTCAGAGAATTTCACGACATACCGCATGAGGATGAAGCGTAACCAAACCGCCGACTTATTGTCACTTATGATGAAAGAAGATGGTCTAAGAAGCTCGGCTATTGGTATCATTGGGAGAGCAAGATCGCGGATGGTCGGCATCGAACAAGGCAGTGACACAACACGAATAATCTGTCAAAATGCCCAAACCAAAAACTAACACAAGCAGATCGGACCGTTTCCGAGATACCTGGAAAGTTGTAGGTAAAGGAGGTGGGAATCCTGTTGTGGATGTCAGGAGATGCATACACATCCGTGCTTTTGAGCTTGAAGAAACTTGGTGAAGCTTGCTGATTTATTGTCCAGCAATGCCACACACCAGTTGCTAAAACAAACGTGAAGAAAGACGTGACACACGTGTTCTATTGCAAACAATATATATATATATATATCGCGAAAAACGAAAGTCCAACGGCACAATAAACAGCGCCGTCCATTCCGGTATCTGAAATTGGTGAGCTAGGATCGATCGGCATGTTTGGGCCTGGCGGGGTAAGAAACACATACTACAGATGAACTGCAATTCACGCGCTCAATTGAGGACATGGGAATCCCGGATCAACTGGCGAGCATGAAAACCCATGTGACAGCGGATCACAGAAGCCCAATAAAATATTAAAAAAGCTGTGCCCGTGCTTCAAGAGTGAGGAATCCCGGACCTATTTACAGAAACTCGGCATAACATGATTGTGAACAACTTCATACCAATCACAGATGAATGAGGTGACGGACTGCAACAATAAAGGATAAAACGTTTGCTGGCGAGAAAGGAAAGAAGATGCCAGGAAACCGCGCCTCTGCTTTTTTCGGCCCATCGAGCATCCAGACAGGCCTCCACAGAGAAATCGTCTTTCCAATTGATGTATGTCCGAGAAACCTCCAGTAGCAGTTAATTTAGCAGTTGGAATGTGGTCAATTTGCCGAGTACAGCATAGCAGAAAGGCAGCTACCCGCAACCTGACAACAAGTCAGGCGAAGAGTACCAGGCCAACCATGGCAAACCGCGTAGTGATTTCACAATCAAGTTTGAAAGTGGGATGAACTGACCATTCGCGCACACCCACTTTTCCCAGGGAAAAGGAAACTCCTGCCAAATTAGAAAAGGCTATAGGAGGTCAACCGGTGATGACAAAAATAAAAATCACTCAGCAACGGTATCCCCACGAGTATACGCTAGTGAACTGATGACGTATCATGAATATGAAGAGAAAACCAACTGCAGTGAGCAGTCCAGAAGGCTATGAAGACTCAAAGCAGTGCAGGACGCACATTTTGGACGAGCGTGGTGTTTCAAAAACGGGTACTACTGCGCCAGTGTCTGTAGTATAGAACCGTCAGGAAAGCCAGACAGTAACGGGCAAACATTGGAGCACTCGGACACCCGAACAGAAGAAGAACGCTTAGTAGCGGCAGATATATATGCACTGGGAATAAAAACAAAAGCAATGCGTCCTACACAACCTCTAGTTCAGAGTTCGAAGATGAGATGAACGGGTCCTGGTCAGAGCTCTGGTGCACAAGGTTGATGATGTTTTCCACATCAAATACTTCCGTACGCAATTTGAGTTCATGCAGTGAAGATAATAATGAGCCGACAAAAATACCAGTTTGTTTGCTTTCGATGGTTGATTAACTGATGAGAGACAGTAAGTAAACAATCTCTCCAACATCATCCAGCAGTGTCATCTGCATGAGAAAATCGGTAAAAAGAGCATAAAACTTAATCTCGCTCCGCGGCTATACAGAAAATCTCAGCAATCCATTGAGAAAAGCTTGGAAATGCCTCTTGCACATTAACAGCAATTGAAAACAAATTATTCTAATGCTAGCGGCAAGAGGAAATCACCAGGTTCGGCACGGTTTGCATTTGACTAGGGATAGTCCATTCTTTTCAGAAACAGACTCATTGAAATCCGTTGCTTTGCAATAATGCTTTTTGAAATACTAGTGTAGGAGATCTTAGCACCATCATTCGGACCCAACATTAACACAAGCAAGACTGTTT
>CALYDF020003875.1:0-25209 GCA_944474145.2 Dicrocoelium dendriticum
TTCAAAGATTGCTTCCATACAAAAGGTAGCGGACTACGTATCACACACCAGTTTGTGTACGTCTGGTACGAATGATTTCCTGTATAGATAGACAGGAAGGTTTCTGATGTGTACGTTGAAGGAGTACTGGCCGGCTCCTTTGAAGAAACCTGGCTCCCATTCACATGCCTTCCGGTCTTATTCCTTCGGGTTTACATCGGATATGGGGTGTGTGGGCGGAGTTGTGAGTGGTGCTGCGCGAGCCACCGTTGGTTTATCCGCAGGCGCAGGGGTCCTGAGGCTGTCCTGTGGAGGCCGTAGTGACAGGCGAATGCGGAAACGTATGCCGACAACCATGTCTGCCTAGGAGTACTATGATAGCTGCTGCTCGAGTATATCGAAATATTTATCTATAAGGACGGCTCATTTTTGTCTTGTGCTTAATCGCCAATCTATGTTGTTAGTTACCAGTCTATCATGTTCAAACTTTCTGTTTTATCATTGTAAACGCCGAAAGAGATGCAACGAAAATAGTGCTTTTCGCAGCTATGTGTTTTGGCATTTCCACAGGCATATTTTTGAGTTAAACATTAACTACTATTTAATAGGCAAATCCAACAGCGCGTGTAGTAATATCTTTTAACTGGTTGGCTTCCTGATGCAGCTATACTCCCCATAGGTACGGATACAAGGGAAACGAACACGGATGACGCTGAGGGTGTTCAAAGTTTAGCATCCTACCTAATCCCAAATCCTGTTCCCTATCAGTTATTACTTGCAATACTTTAGCGTGTACAGGACTTTTACTTGAAGGGTTCATTAGGAAGGTAAATGAGACCATAACTTAGGGATTGGTGTTATATTTTTGCAGGGTTTCGTGTCATTTGTACAGTATGTCGAAGTTGAAGATTGCAATATTAATCATTCGTAGGTAGCAAGTTGCTGAATGTTTTCTGTACATTGAGTGGCGTGGGTTTCTAGATGTTTCAACTAATACTTGGAGCGAAAATTATTGAATTTGGGTTCTAATTCTAACTGCAAAGAAAAGGTTGATCTGAATTGATTTGTTTCAACGCTTGTTTGTACGTTTCTTATGTTAGACAAGGGCTGATTTTGCGCTATTCGATTGCAACGGGATGCAAGCATGTACTGCAGGATAACAATGTGGTTGCCAAGCCAGCAGGTATCGTTTGTTCCTTTTAACGCATTAATCTAAACAGAGCAGCTCGGATTCTGTCATGTATACGTTCTATAGTTAAATCACCGAAATTTTTGTAAGCTTCACTGCAATGAAATCGTACTACTTGTCGGTGACAAAACCGCACAGATATGCATTTTGTCATTTGACGAAAGTGATCTAGGTGGTGAAAATGTTCAGCGTACTTTCAGTATCGACAAGGATGATTGCCTCTCTTGGGTTTTGTTGATTTAGGCCAATTTCTACCAAAGATCAAACTTAGGCAATCCAGACGGAAAGATGTCAATCAGAGAGCCCTATCACCTGGCACAAAATGGACGCAAATTTAAACCATCGCAGTCCTTTACCATTAGGAGGAGATGCATACACGGTTTCAAGAAAACCTGGAGTACTTTTCACTTCGAATTGGGAACTCACGTGAGCTAGGTCGCTGCAGGTTTAATTGGCACCTAACAGCATCAGCAAAAATAGTATGACATTCGTAAACCTATTGTCTTAAATCTTGTCAGTGTATTTCTAGTACGTAGGCCTCCGGACGCAGTAGTACCTCGAGTAGTATTACAATAACCACTAAGCCCATAACCGCATCGCCACACACAACATGGCAATCATGAGATGAGGTTTCACGAATAATTATCTTGACCACTGGATATATGCGTGACATCTCCAGATCAATTAAGTGCGTCAAGCAGCTGCCACCAGCTTACAATTCACTAAGCAGAATTATCACCGCTGAATTCAGGATGTTCCGCAGGGAGGAATGTGGAGCTCGATGGAGGCAGTGGATCATCGAGGTCAAGCAAATGACAGATTCCCGGGAACTCAGAAAGCATTTCTTCTTGATTCCATCCACTAATGACAAAAAGTAGAATCTGAGCAGTTCTGAGAAACGTAACCGGTAGTGCAGCCCACTGTCACTAACGTGGGCTTGCGTGTTTAGTTAAATATTGCAGGTAGAAATGAAATCGCTAGCAAATACACGGGGATTCCAACAATGCATATACTTCACCTCCATCTGATGCCGAGATTATTCATGATCTTTCCTTCCGGATTCGTTGCAAAACTTCTAACCAAGATGAACTTCCGCACGCTCTTTACCGATATGATGTCCTATCACTATCCAGAAGTAGGTGTGCCTCCACCAGGAGATAGTTAGATCACCGAAGTTCTTCCATCTGCTCGGACTCACCTTACAACGTGTACCTTAGCAGACAGCGGTAATCATTGAAAGCTACGTAAAATTAAAGTTGAATCCAAATTTCTCATCGTTTAATCTTATTTGGACCCGGACTGATTCAGGAAAACAACATGTGCCCAAATAAAATATGTTCCGCTCAGGTGGCTCTTGTATTCATCACATAGGTTTGTTCCGATAAGTGCTTCACCTTCATAAAATTTTCAAATAACGAATAATTGCTGTTTTCTTTCACATACTAGCTAAGTCGGTTTTATGGGATTGTATACGCTTTTTTGGATTTGATTCTTGTGAGAAGTAGTATCCGATATGCAAGTTATGCCTCCTCAACCCGTTTGCTCGAGATAGTGTACAGTGGACCACGGCAACCCTTCATCATCAACACTGATATAAGTCATTCATGCTTTGCCTCAGCTTTCCTCTACAACATTGCCATAGGTATTAGCTTGGCGAGTGCTCTGAACAAATGCGAACAAACTGAAGCTCAGCTTGAGTTCGGCGATTCCAATTATGCAGAAAACATGGCCGTAATTTGCTATTCCTCGCAAGCCGTTAAAGATTTGCTGAGTACATTGGTATTATTTATAATTCATTTCGGGAAAATATTTGTACCAATAAGGGTTGAGTTCTCCAGGCAGCACTAACAACTTTCATTCTAGGTCATTTTTGAATTGCATTAGAAATACCTTTAAATCAGACATTATCGCCAAAAGTTTAATGTATAAGCTATTCGCGCGTCTTTAAGGCTTTCGTTGCTTTATTCAAGCGCCTCCAACTCTGGTGTAGTTCTCAGTATCACTCTGGAGATTCAAGTATGCAACCGCAACAAGGGAGCATTCCTGCTAGATGGTTAAAAAATTTGGCCTGTTTGCTCATAGTATGTGTATATGCTGTTTGTTCTTTCTTACCGCCCTGTGCGAGGCATCGATAATGTGTTATGGCTGCTCAAATCAGTTTATCTTCGTTTAACATGCAAAGAAAGCATCAGATGATTATTATATGTTGACTCTGCACTGAGAGCGCGTTGGTTTACTTATAAACCACAATTCTGTTCCTCCCATCGTTACGAAACTAAGGATATTTATTTTTTCCAATATATGACGACAGCGGTTTTTTCAACCATAACAACCCAATTTAATTTTGCGACAAATATTAAAGCAACTTATTAGTGAAAATTATCATGGCGGTTTTTACATTAGTTACTAAACTTCTCATGCCTCTTAAAGTTATTTAAATGGCTGTATCCTAACTCGGTTGCATGTTCACTTCGCTCTTCTTTTTCACCTTTATTGCTTACGCTCAAATAGGTCTTTACGAACAATAATGGATTTTTAATAGTTTATTAACCTGCCCTAAAATAATTAAGCTCGTTGTATTTGTTTGTACCTAATGACTGTGACTTCTCCAGTAGCACCTGTACTTGGTAATTCACTGGCGTGGTAAGGATTTTGTCTATCTTAATAATCCTAAATATGAGTCAGCTAAACAAGCAGATGGTAAAATTTATGATTCAGCATTGTTTTCCAACGAAATGCTAGCACTGCAGCGCAGTGTTAGTCATCAGCAGACGAATATATAGCTTCGCATTCTCACTGACTCGCTAATATAGGCATGGGTTTGGAAGATGCACATCTGTGCTCCGTCCTTAATTTTAGGATATGATTGCACCTGCATGGTCGCAACAGCTTTATGCTGGTGATCATCCACCGAAATGCAAGTATGGATAAAACGTTGGTGTCTGGCAACAGTGGTGGAATTGTAGAAAGAGGGGGGTATTAGGAGAGAAAATGATATTTGTTGGAAGCAGCGAATATTGTAACGTGCATCCTCTAGCCAACTGGCAGCTCTTGAATCAATCGATAATTAGCTGATCAAATTAGGCAATGGTCCGAAGGAACTACTAAAGATCCGAGATATGCGAACGAGCAGTTTAGAAACGGAAGATAAATGCGGTTCAACTAGAGTGAATCAATGGCTGAAATGACGATTCATTGCCTATAAATTTAGGAAACATGCCTGGCTGTGATGAATTTGGGAGCTCAGAGTGTGCCCCATAGATTTGTGTCATTAATGCACGAAGTATTTAGTCGTCGGTTTAAGCGAAATTTGCATCTCCGTTTGACCAACCAACTTTAACTTGTGCAAAAACAATAAAAGCGACTATTTAAAACAAGCCAGTATAGATTGACTGGCAGCTAAATTCTCGGACTATAAGGAAGTTGTTAGGTTGCCCTATGTTTCATGCCATTATACGCAACTGGATAGTCTACAATCAAATCAACATATCGTTCCGTACATATACACAAGTGTAACATCGAAATCGTTCTTATCGTTTTGAGGTTTCTCAACATTTCTTTATCTTTATGGTGTAAAACCATCATAAATCAATCACATTAGCACCTGCTGTTATGTCAAAGGAATTTGTGCAATTTGAAGTTAACACTTACGAGATGTTACCAATAGTGCCTTGGCTGTAGCAGATATATACCCGCCAAATCATAAAGGACGTGTATAAATAATCTTAGATAGGATAGGTCAGGTATATGAAAGTTGATAATTTAAACTGCTGAAATTCATGGTCTCAATGAAAGGCAGATGCTGCACCGATAAAGGTACTTGTGTTGCTGCTTGTTTCTAGAAATTGAATCCATTTATTTAGTAAACATTGACTTGAAATCATTACAATTCCTTGCCGGTCGCAAACAAGAAAGTAATGTAATAAGGGTGTCCAATAGAATGAATATTAACCATGCTAAATAGCTGTATGAACAACATGTTATGTGATGGAAACTGTTGCGCTAACAATGTTATAAAGCAGAATGCAAAATTTATGCAATGTTTGATAAAATTGTCCAGAAAATTTCGGATGATATCTTGGAAGGGAAACGTTTCATATGTGGTGGTATATCTCGTTATTTATTATGCGTTAACACATGCATAGAGCGATAACAGCAAGAGAGTTTGGACACGACATTTCGATTACGTCAGAAAAGCAGTTGGCTGAAGTTTTCCGCCCAGCAATCCGTAGGTTACTAAGTTACCGATTGTAAATATCATTGGCTAAGGGCATTTGCAATTACTTACCTGAGCATAGTAGATAATCAAAGTAGCACACATGATGCAATCAACGAATCTGTACAAATTAATCAACTTATTTCAATGCATCCGAATTTTCACAACTGCTGAATATGGAGTTGTTCGCTCCTCTCTCATTATTCAATCCCTTGTATGAGGCTGATAATTGACTTAAACTGTTTATCAGTATAGGTCTCTAATTCACGCTATGCGATTAGTAAATGAACCAACTACACTGCAGTTCCCTATTACATTATGTATCAGGCCCCCTGACTAATTAAACACTGCATTTAGACAATTGTCATTTTACAGGTTTAGAAGAAAGCTATGCGTATGGATTTAAAAGTCCCCTTTGTCCATTTGGATTCATGTTTTCTAAGGCTGATTGTGTAGGCCAATTAGACAGGTTGAGTAAAACAGCTGTAGTTGAAACGTGTTAATAGTTATAGATAATTGTTGGACAAATGCGAATATATATACTTTCAAAGCCTTGTTAAATAGACACATCACAGTCATCCCCATCTACTTGATTTACTGATGGACTTCATATGAATTATACCATCCGGATTAACATATCCTTCCGGAATCACTAAAGATTTGAACCTTTAAAATATTTCTTGAGATAGATGCAAATCTTAGTACGTAGAAATGTCTAAAACAATGCAATATTTACGGATTTTTGTATGTAAGTCTTAATTTAATAATAACTTTGCTATAATATTCCAACTAAAGCAGTGCCCATAAGGTTCCTTTTAATAGGATTACAGCAAAAGTTCTGTTTACAATTTGTGTTTGAACATTTGCATCTGTTTACATGTCATATGCTGCGTTTGTGGCTAATATCACTTTTAAATATCATGGACTTTGGTAAATCAAAGCAAACGTATTTGTAAATATAATTAGACAACCAAAGAAATTGTTTTGCCTCATGTAATTTTTTTTAAATTCACTGCAATCTCTGACTTATTAATATGTTTTCTACCATCGTCATATTTATGAGGTCAGCGAAATTAACAGATGTGTGACTTTCGATTGTAATTGACACGTGTTAACCAAAATCAAATTTTCTGGTATTTTCACCATCAAACATTGTATTTAAATGCATAAATTCCTTAGTGGTATAGAAATGTCGGTCTACTTGATATCTACTGTATGAAAACTATATACTTTTAATGACACTTTTTTCCAGAGGCTTCTTCACGGAATAATATGACCAGGAATTAAAAGCAACTTTGAATTCTAAATCACTGGAACGTGTTCCATAAATATTCTTTACAGCTTTCAAAACTGTATTCATAATGAACCAGCTGCCTTTCATACGCATTTTCTCAGCTGAAATTCAAGGTATTCTAGCACCATCCATTACAGTTGTAAACGTTATATTCAGGACGTGCACAAAGCAGAAAAGTGACAACACTATGCGTGCAAAATCTAATAAACTTAATTTCTAAAACCAGCGATGTATACCATACTGTAGCCTAAGATTTGTTGCTTAACTGGAAATGCAATACACCGTATAAAGAAGTCCGCAAATTGAATAATTGTTCAAAATATTATTAGGAATTTTGTAGAATTATTAGGGTTCATATTGTAGTGTTATTCAACTACAAACTTTGGTCACAACACACAATCCGTTATGAAAGAATTTGCTGCGACGTTCACTTTCGTCAACAAGCGTCACATTATCCTTGGATGTAGAAGGCAGATTGGAAAGATAGTCCGAGAAATTCAGCATGATTGGTACATAGAACTGTGAACTGTGAATGGGGGTCAACATTGAGATTGCACGTCACAATGCATTCAATAACCTGTAGTCAAAAATGGATCCTCCCATGAAACATCTCGTGCTGGCCTGGGGTAAAAAGTGGAATTCCTTTGATTCAAATTTACCCCAATAATTTAAGATAAAATATGATTCCACAAATTAAGTTCTTAATAAAAAGTTGTCTATAATGTATATAAGTGCTTAATCCAATGCACCATCGTATTTTAAGTTGGCTTATAACAACGTTATTAAACCTGTGTAGACAGCGGAATGTTTATATCAATCATTCATCATTTTAGCTGTTTTTCTTTTGTTTATGCTGCTGTAATAAGGATTTGATCGGTGTTCCATAGAACCAAGTTCTATGTATAAATCCAACGTTAGCTTTTAGACAGGCACGAAGATTGGGTCTCATATTTGTTAATACTTCTATCAAATAATTGACATGCGAAAGTTGCGCAATGTACTTCCTCAAAATGTTTATAAATATATATAAGCGCAGTAGCATGAATTGTTTTGTGAAAACAACGCATTTTCCTCTCCAAATAGCCTTCAGGAATACGCGTATAGGATTAACTTAAGATATAAAACGCATATGTAAGAGCTTTAGAATGTGTCAGATCTAACTGATAGAAAATGCTGCAGGCTATATTTGTGTTGGGTTTTGAAAACTGGTGAAAATATATATGTTTAGAAAAAGAAAGAAATCTGCTTCTAGTAGGGAAACCATGGATGCTTCGGTTTTTCAGACAATTCATCAGCTTTTGTTAGCTTAGTCTAGCTGATTTGGTGTCTCAAATTCGAATGAAGTCAACGCCTTACATTTTGCAGACAGGTATTTCTTGTTTTTTGTTAAACTACAGCGGATTATTTAATAAATTAACATTATATTTTCCTTTGAAACAGTTGTCTAATATAATATCAAAACGAGATCGCGTGCTAAATTTTTACTTAAATACAAACTTATTAGGCATTTAGATAAACTAACTTAACAAGAATATTTCCCGGTATTTAGGCGAAAAGATTCACAAGGTAACTTAAATATCCAGCTTTTAAAAGACATTACCTTGCTCAGGTTTACACTTCATAATTTAATCTATTGTGGAAGTGTTTTGGAAATTGCCGGAGAGATTTCATAGGTGAATGGAGTTTGATATAGATGGATACATGGTTTTTAATGCAAGCCACGGTGTGTTTAGTTTTCGATGCAAACTACGTTTCTAACATCTCAAAAAGTTGACTCACTACTCAAGGCAATTACGGCACTTTTTTGCGTGTGTTAAATTGGGTTTTGTGTTCCAACTTACAACGATCGTAGACATTTTTACATGCTCAAATCTATTGTTGAATAATTTTGTGCAAGCTTTGTAACTGTTCGTTAAGGAAAGTTTTACTAGACTATTGCAAGTTTTGATTATTACTATCAGCTAGAATGCTAACTATTATGCCTGCGTAAACTTTATGTTCAATAGCAGGATATGTAAAACCTTATAAATGAATTCTTACTTGAAGTAATTGACATGACACGATGCTAAGGCTTATCTATAAATGTGGATAGCCACAAAGTAGTATCATTAGAATGTAATGCCGTTTGTCTCAGGATACACCGACCGTTGAAAGAGCTTCTATAACTTCATCCATCTAAACAGGTCACTGTTCAAATTGCAGAATATCAAAAGCTATATAGCTAAATGGAGTGATTATAAACTTGTAGTTGCTGATTTCATCATCCACCTGGCTCCAGTCTGGGAAGTTGAGACGTATTTATCATGTTACAGAACGGTGTTGCATTATTGGCTTCCCATTTGTTGATTGAAGTTGTATGCGGTCAAACGGCACTAAATTTCTTCTGTCGTTTTTTACAAGAACACATTAGCACTGGCTCGTGATTGCCAAATATCTGAAAAAAGGTGCAAACTTACCAAAAGGTACACCGTCTGGTTGCCAAATAAAGTAAAGTGACATTGATAAACTTTCCTTTCCAAATACGCCGTGGTTACATAGAGCAGGAACGGGGTTATGCTATGTCTAATCCGGTGATCTTGTAATTTATTTTGCTGTGCACCGTAAATAATTGCCCGTACCCATGTGTGCTTGGTTTATTTATCCGCATCCTTGCACAAGTTTGCGGCACACAGCTGTCGATTGATATAAAGCGAATTGGATGGGGGCCACAACACCTGCACTGTTTCTCACAACCGATGCCCTATCCAGACGCACATCAGCAGAGAGATTGGCTTTTGACAGTTGGAGCGGTGAAAGTCCACAGTTGTACACACACCTTTGGATTAAGCGCCTTTAGTCAAGGTTTGCAATAGTATCACCTGATCATCCACATCATATGCATGGGTAACTCGAATGGAATAATGCTGCACGCGATTCTGATTCATCCAACTATTTTCGAGGTTTGCTTCACTCAGCTCTACTATAAAAGTTACCTATGTTAATTAAGCGGTTTTCAAATCATAAAAACAAACACGAGCAAAATTTCTGAAAATACGCCGTTAAGTTCGATAGCAATATTTCGGCTCGATTTAGTGGAAAGTTACAGCAAATCTCACGGAATTCACTTGCCTATGCTACTATGAAAACCGTTTATAATATTTATCTTGATTATTTAATTGGAGAAAGGTTTTATAGCACAACAGAGTAATCAAAACATCTGGCGCTCTAATAAGACCTCTAACTTAAGATTATTGGTTACTGGTTACTGGTTCGAAGCAGCGAGTAGATTTTGCTCTGTGTAGCTGCATCAATCGTCGCTCTTGGTGATGAACTCGTTGTGTTTCGCCCTAAATATTTCGCGTCGGCAAAGTGTTTGTCAAGGAAATTCTGAAATTCCCACACTGAGTTTGCCTCCACTACGTGCTGCGGCAGGTCCTTCCATGCATTCAGTACACTGCGTTCGAAACAGAGTTGGTGAGCGACCCGCTTCAAATCCGGTACGACGGCACTACCGATGCATTTCTAACGATTAAAATGAACTGGTGACATTAGGAAATGTTTTACATGCCCCCTGTAGTTCAAGGCATTATTAATTCGCGAATTGTAAGAGATTTCCTATCATTCATCCAGGCAGCGAATACAAAATTTATCTAATCTATCATGTCCCAGTGCGCAATGTCTACCAGTCTTCAGGGTATAAAATGTTTTACTATGACGTTTATCCATTTCGTATAAGTGCAAACGCACAACCAAACTTATCTCCCGAAAACTTATAGTGTCTCTGTGTAAAAGCTGGTGCTCGATTTCAGAAGTATTCATCAAAACCTAGTTAGAGACCACTTTTAGCCGCCTCAAGTAGTAGGTATGGAGAACATTTTCGTTCAGCAGCATTTTGAACTATGTACTAATGATATGGAAACAAGCAGGATGGGAATGTTTTCTCTATATGAAGGATATTGGTTCTATATTTATTAATGAAGTCTGTAAAAGCATTAAGATATTATGAGCTATTGAAATAATGCAGCTCAAAATATAGATGCGTTATAAGGCATATTAATTTTATTAATAATTCCTATGAAAATTAGGCGAACACACATGATCTTGCTGGTACAGTATCTCTTGTCGAGGACAGATTAACTATCTTAGCAAAAGGGTTTCATGCCGGCTCAATAGTAGGTGCCATCGGACACCCGTGTCTCTGGAACCTGGAAAAAATAACAACCTACATTACGTTTGAATAACGCGACCCTCAAAACATATATCTTACACTATCGACCTTTTTATTTAATGACAGTGTTGTTCCATTTTTTAAGTACATTTGTTGTCACAGTAACCACACCACCTATTGGTAGTGAGAAAACAAGATGTTATCCCTGGCCAGGCAGGGACTAGCATAGAGAGTGGAAAGCAAATATTGCTGCCGAAACAATGTATCTCATCAAAAATGCAAGTTATCCGTAAGCAGTGCATTTGTCTGTTTAGTCGTCGGGATTTCAATTACACAGCACAAAAATCGACTTGCATATTTACCGTATGATTGACACCATTACACTATATGTCGAAGTCAGTTGTTATCTAAACATCAAAAGATCTTGCAACTTAACTATGTTTCTGAGTTGACAAAGCACACAATTTCACCGCTAAACAGGTCAGTATTTTGACATCAATTAACCGGGAGGTAATCATGCTTGTTGGGACCAAACAATAAACAAATTACACAGTTTGCTCTAGTACTGCGTGACGGATCGCTGTATGCACAACAAAATTAGTTCTCTGAAGAAGGTGTAAATGCCAGGGCATTTAGGGACAACTTGTTATACATGAATTATATGGTTGTCATGAGCTGTGAGCTTTATTAATCTCCCTCGCGTAATACTCTAAGCTCTCATTAGATATTCCTTTTTATTTTGTCTGTGGATCCATTTTTTACCTGTATTTGTTTAAAACAACTTCGTTAATGACGTTGTTCTCTATATAAGATTATCGGCTTTAACATTAGAATTCTGCCTGACAGCAAGGTTATGGTCACATTTTGATAACAACCCTCACCGTATCCTGTTTATGCAAAAGTGCATGCCTTAGGGAATATATTTATAATATTCAGGTTGTAACTGTTATAAGAAGTGATAAATGACAGCTATTCAGTAAAACGTTTAATTAAGCTGCGTTTGATTATTCATGTTAAATTGCAACAAAAGCACATGAACAAACTTATCTAGCCAAAATAAAGGATGATGATCCTAGTAAGTAGAGAAGCGCACTTCTGACCCGTTATTTATATTTTGCTTTGTATTTTTGCTAATCGATAACACTAACTAAAGCATGGATTGCCTGGCACAATGTACAGTGTACCCATGCACTATCTGTGAACCAGGAAATACACATGTAAGAAACGTATACCCGAAACCAGCAATTGCTATTCCAGTGTTCACCAACATTATGGTCCACTGAAACATGCTTATTAAGTCAAGGAATTGATGATCTGAACCCAGCTAGCAGCAAACTATCGCGATTGATGGAAGTGAAGAAAGGATGCGGCTGTCTGCAATTGCCTTAATTATTCGAAGTGAATTGCTAAGCGATTATTTTATATTTTACAACTATTCCTGTGAATAGTAAAATATAGAAAGCTTTTATTCTGTTTCCACCGGTAAGTATCTGTTTCACCCAAAAGGAGTGAATTATAGTGAACAAGTGTGCTTTAAGTTTTCTAATTTCTTCCGTACTCAGCTATACCGGGGTTCGTAATAAACTTCTGGAGAAGCTATACTAATGTTATAACTTACAGCTCGTTGGATGCTACTTTCACAACCGCCAACTAAGAGGCTGATCTAAAAAAATGTAACGAAGGAAACAACGGAGTGGACAAGGAAGTTTGGGCTGGAAAGGAGCAAAGATTTGAGAGGAAGCGGAAAGTAAAATGGACAAATGTCATCGACCCCATAAATTGTAACATGTTAGACTATTCTAGCTGACCAGCTGTGTAATGAATAGAACAAAGTTTATCTTTCAAAGATCAGCAAAAATGAAGTGTAATTTCTACATGTGCATCTCCACACTTTACCTTTCTGCAAGACTGCGGTATAAATTCTAAGTGATTTCTGAAACGCGAACCAAATCAACAATCCCTATATGAACTTTTATTAATTAGATCTACCACAAGCCCAAAATTTTTATGCAAGCTGCCACAAAATAAAACCCTTTGTGCAGGTTTGGTTAGGATTTATCGTCCAAATATCATCATTTCAGGGTCGGTCCTACCAGGGTCGGTCCTACCACAAAACTCAATCTGGGCTGAAACTATTTCCAATAACAGACTGTAAAATGCCTGGGCAATGCAAAGTTCTAAACAAACCCTTTGTGCTTCCGACCAAATAACACGAAAATAAAGTTTCACTGCGTGTTCTGTCCAATTCGGAATTTTCTTTTTAGTAGTCCAGTTTAGTTTTTAGCTACTTTCAGTGATCTTTAGAAAAAGTGTGGGCATAATAATTATTTTCTTGGAGTGCACATTAATCAATATGGTTGCCATTATATTACTAATATATATATATACGTAGATTCCTCTATATATAGATAGCTGTATCCCTAATTTTTACAGATAATTATAGATATATTAGATAATGTTTCATATGGATAATTTAACAATGATTAACGTTTTTGATAAAGGTTGCTTGCAATGTAATCTTTTTTAGGTTCTTTGTTACTGTCTGTCAAATAGTATACCAAACCCTTCACTTTCATGCTAATTGCCTAATTATTTTGTACTCCAAATTAAGTCCTTCCAAGTGACGTGTAAATTTAAGGTTTTACTTCTAAAATTTAATAACTTTCCATATCATGCTGCAATACGCGCCTGCATAATTTATGGCACAGACAGCTGGCAGTTAGTGCTTGTCTGCAATACTAGAGCTTGTACGTTTGTCGTGACAAGCCGGATCATCGAGTAACTGGCACGAGTCTTTCGTGCATAAACTATTTTCACCTTCGTAAGTACATTTTCGACAATGTAGGAAGTCATTAGAAGGTTATATCTACACCGCTTCATTATGTACTGGCTTCATTTTCCCTGCACTTTTGTGCAAGTACATGTAAACATGTGCAATAAAACTAGTTACTCACTTAAACCGCTATGGTGGCATAACTTATATCACAAGTTAGCAAAGCGGTTTTGCAGAAAAGTAATATTCTCAAAATATTCCATGTTTTATCCAGTTTTCTTTTAAGTGTCACTAAGCGTCTTCCTGTCTGCAGCCTTAGAATTTGTTCAATACCGCCTTCCACACGTTTCTGTTAATGTCAGCTCTATTTATTCACGAATAAAAGCACGTTTCTGGTTACAAGCATTAACAATCGGGAGATTTATCAGAGTGTTATGTACGCTTATGGTTTTAGTTAACTGTTTTGTTAAAATTAATCGTGTTACCTCGATAAGATATTGAACAACTTATTTATTGTGCTCATAAACCTCTAGACAAATAGAAAAGTTCTGATAGTGCAAGGTTTAAAGCAATGGTTGAGGCAGTTCGCTACAGAGTTACCATCTATGATCATGAATGTACAACTAAAAATGGCTACCTTTAAAGCTAGTAACTTTCATTGCTACCTGATCATTTATAAAATAAAAAGAACAGTTGCGTAAACCTGTGCAGCACAGTTGTTCAGAACATTATATAAATCTTTTACAAGCGAAGCTGCCTTAATGTTGTCGATACATCGGGGTTTGGGTGATGAGGCACTAGTATCACCGCATACCGTACGAAAGCAAAGTGATGGCAGTTCGCGGACACTATTTTCTACACAATGAGTATAGTCCTCTTCCTCCTATGTCCTCTTCGGTTGACTGAATTTGACAGAAAACAGGCAGCCAAAAGTGTGAGTGATTGGTGCGACGAATTGTAATTTGACCGTGAAGGCACACTCCGTATTCTATGCGACAGATTTGACAAATGGTCACACCTCATCCGGCTGTTTTAATAAGCATGGTGACCAAAGAGCGTATCGGAAAGTTTCCGCCTCAAATTGAGCTTTAGCGCGAGAAGTAACGGCAGATGATTTATAGTTATATGTTACTTATGGCAACATACCAGTGTCAATTGAGCAATCCATTGGGTTCACCAAGCAAACGATCGCAGGGATTTAACAATAATTTCTTGGGGCAGATGCCGAAAGCGATTAATATTTGTGCAAAGCCTTAAAATCACCAATATGACTAGCGTGGTTTATGTTTCACTTTTGTGAATTATTTTGAAGATATCCTCGTTATCATGGATTTAATTCTCAAAAGACAGTTCGATCAAAGGATGTTATAAGTTGAGGAAAGAGAAAACACCATTATAGAGAAATAGAGTCAAATTAGCTTACTGATAGATCGCAGCTTGTCGCATTTTAGTTGCAGAATTCCTTTTAACGTTTTTAACTATCTGCTTAACAGGCATATGATTATAAGTTCCATAGCAGCGAAAATAAATCGAGGAAAAACCAAACTTAATAAGTGGAATGAAAAATGTTGGCTCAGTCTGCATGTTGCCTAGCCTAAAGCTATTACTTTTGCCGGATATTACTGAGAAAAGCATCGTGCATATTTAAGCTATGTCTATGATAAAGAATAGGAAGATCTATGATTGATTTATTTATTTCCTGTATTAAGATTATTCCGCTTCTATATTTGAATTATAAGCACTTATCAGCCGGTGGCTAAGTACTAAGCAGGTCCAGCGAACTTCGTTTGTGCAAAGAAAAACTAGTTTACCTTAATATCTAACACCGTATTTATTCCTACCAACTTCAGAACCCAAAAGTTGGCTTTACTTTATCCTATGGTTAGAAACAAGCATTTCATGGCATTTAAAACCATAGTCCTCTTCCTCAAACCTTGTATTTCGTCTAGACACCAACTGATTATCCGTTTCCGTCAGCTGAGTGTATTGGTTTCTGCACATTTATATTTTAGATTGTAAATTTGCTGGCGAATTTTATTAAGCGCAATTTCGACCACATTCAATTTTAATCTATATAGAATTTGACCAGAGTTACGCCACACTACATCAACACCTAGTACCACCACGCAAATAATAGGATAAAGCCAAATGTCCATGGTAAGGGACCACTGATCAATTTTGGCTATTACAGCGATTATATCGAATTTGGTTCCCTACCCAAAAGCAACGCCCAGGCTGTGTTGAACAATTTCATTGTCATTTTTCTCGACCCAAAATCTTTGACGAAGTAGTCTCGGAAAAAGAACCGCAGTCCAGTGCGGATGAACGTACAGCTTTCAGCAAGGAATGGGGGTTGGAACATCCTTATACTGGTCCTGGACATAATAAGTATAACGGTATGGCAGAGGCAGCAATGAAGGATGCAAATAGATTACAAAACGAAACGAAAAACTATATCAATATCCTCGAATCATGCTTCTGATGCAATGGAACTTTTTGTTGGAAATTATAAAATGCTCTGCTTAATGATTGGTTGGCTGCAGAATAAACGTTTGCTGTCTATTGCCAAGATTCTGCTCCGACCGAAAGTCCCTCATCGGGTGTTGATACTCCGTTGAGAACGCTGTAATGATCATGAAAAGAAAGCGATGAGATCGCAATACGAAGGAAGGATGGCATGTAGCTTAAGTGAGATTAAAGAAAGAGGATAGACAAAGGCAGAATTTACGATACCTAAATGATCGACGGACCAGAACCGAACAGTGAACAATGAATACTGAATTCATACTGTTTATGAAGCGTTTCTTTACAAGATCCGTTTTATTTTTGTTAAGGATATCCAACTAATAGTAAACTGATAATAATAAAAAGTACAACCGTTAGTAATTTACATATGAATATAAGGACTTATCGTTTGCTCCGCTGAAGTCCTGCAATCGTATTAGATTCACAGCACCTAGGTTAACATTAAATAAAGTCATGGAAACTCCAGGTGCATGATGGAAATATATCACTAAGGGACAAAATGTAAGTGGATAAGCGAGTCATCCAACTTCTTTAAATATCGCTAGTGTCGGTGTTAAGACGGCCGATACTTGGACCGCATTCACCGGTCGACAGATGCGAATGGAAAAAAATTTCTGAGGCAATCCAGGAGGCTATACTATTCTGCAAGTTTCAGTGAGAGGCTGCGCAGGGTTGTTTTGGTGTTGAGTTTTAGTAAACGGCGGCTAACAAGATGTAGGTCTAGCAGAATCAAGTATGCCATAATCAAATCGCCCCGTAGTCTGCGATAGCTTCCACTTAATACCCCAATTGTTGCTTCTGCATATGGTATGAAAGATTGCTCATTACAGTTACTTTATTCTATGCCCGACGTAGTGACTGCTCCATGGCATTAAGGTTGTGTTTCATCCATGGCTGCCAGGCTTGTATTGCGCATTAAAATTAAGGGGCGAACATACGCACTGAGCATTTGTCGAAATATGGAGCTGTTTATTTGTCCAAATTCCAAGTATTACACCCGAATTTTTGTTTATCGATCTTCCAGGGCTTTTCGGATTGCACGGAGCAACCAATTCATCCTGAACCAGGACACATAGGTCGCGATTGAGAGTTGAATTTGGAGTACATTAGTTCCGCGTCAGTATGAGTAGCTGCTCTGATATAATAATAACAATTTATACGTATATTTCCCGATTGTACGAAAAACTGTCGCTGGATTGTGGGCAGATCATGGGTACAAGAATTATCATGCTCATGCATGAGTGAAATATGTAATATATTGTATAGGATATCAAAATAATTTGGAATCACCTAACTTTTATTTTTGATGAGCTCTTTGTACAGTCTTTGCTTATTGATTATATAGCTGTTGGTCCATCATGAAAGGACTCGTTTGTTGAATTACCCAATGGAAACATATTCATTATCGAGTTCTGGTCAAGGAATTTCCAAGCTGAATGTGGAATGCTCTTGCATTTGTGCAATACCTGTCGGTTGCTGGTAGGCTATTCCACACGACAGCGTATCTGACGAGGAAGAAGTTGGATCGGATAGCTGTCCTGGTTCTCGGCACACATAATGTACTAGTTTTGTTGCGTATATTATGAGTGAATTTATGTTGAATTTTAAGTGTACACAGATTGGAATAGGTCTCTTGGTTTATGAGATGGTGTATCAGCATCACGTTATGTTTAAGTCGTCACAACCAATGGGGCTCGAGCTTAAGCTGCTGACAGCGCTCCTGATAACACAAGGTGGTTGGTTTATTGAACAAGCGCTTAGTGAAGGATCTTTGCAGGATTTCTAATGCTTTCCTGTCACCCCTTCGTATGTTCCCACATATGTTGTTTCAGTATGCAAGGACAGGAAGCGTAAGTAATTTGAAAAGCTCGAGTCTGGCAGGGGTTGTATGGATTTTATGGCATATGTTAACAATAGATCGTTTGGCACGTGCTATTTGATGCTCAGTTTGCTCTGAGGAATTATAGTCTGAAGATTATCTTATGCCTAGATCACAGTTAGATAGATACACACACATGCGTTCATAGTTCAGTTTAACAGACTCTTAAGGGATTAAACGACCGTGCAAAATAATGCATGATTTATTAGCTGATACGTTTAGCATCCACGTGTTGCACCATTTCTCAAGTGAATCGTGGTTTCGTGAACGAACAACATTGCATTATTTTCGTCTCGTCAAAATTTATAAATAATGTTTATGTCATTAGCGAACAAATTTGACGTGCCTTGTTTTATGAACACCATGATATTGTTAATATAATGTCGGCAAAGCGAAGGGCCAAGTACACTAACTTGGATGACATCACTAGTGACTGGATGTAAGGGGGAGTTACGATTACCCAGGGTAACTATATGGTGACCCCTATTTAGGTATGGTGTCAACCAACCAAATATTAGGTCTCTGATTCCAAACGACTCATTTCTTTTCAGTAGCCGATTGTGGGCACTCTGTTGAATGCATTCTGCGTATCCAAGAACAGTATTACAACTGCATATTTCGAAGCAATGGCTTCTGTTATATAATCCATGTAGTGAATGGAAATTACCTTGCATTTACTCACGCTGTAATACAGTACGTTTTAGGTGGACCATTGATATACCGTATCTCGGTCACACTGAAGCAGATGCTGGTCGGCGTTCACCTGGCTCCTGCGCCAAATATTGATATCATCTGCAAAATTTAGGGACATTTGAAGCAATTCCCTGGGTATGGTCATAAATGATCACAAAAAACAAACGTGAACCTAGAACTTATTTTTCGGCACACCACACTCGACTTGTATGGGGTCCTATCAAGAGCTCAGAACCCTCGCTAATAGCAGTTGTAGTAGAAAGTTGACAATTCAGCTTAAAGTGGGTCGCTGATCCGTTAATGCTGGAGCTTAGAGAATAGTATCCGGTTGTCTATACGGTCGAAAGCCTTCGAAAAATCCAGGTGTTTCACATCAACGCTTTCTCCAGGGTCAAATGTCTCGGTCCAACTACTGCGTGCCATTAGGAAATTCGTTTGTATGACCGCTGTCAACGGAAACCGTGCTGCTCAATCATGCTTAGGTCACAGCTTTCCATATAACACATCAGTTTATCGGTAACTATACATAACATGACCTTGGAGAGTATAGATAGAAGGGATACTGGGCGGTAGTTGGAGGGCTCAGTACTTCTTGCACCTTTTGGAAGCAGTCTTATTATTTCGAGCTTCCACATATCGGGAACTTGGTTATGGTCTAAGCAACACTGCAAACTGAGCTAAATATCCTGCTAGTTGATTTGCCTATGGACGAATGATATCGACACCCGGCGAGCAGCGTTTGCTTAGAAACGACAGTCTTCACAATACTGCGTCCGCCGTAATAATGATGTGCGATAATTCTGGCGGAGACGATAAAGATTAGAACTTCACTTGGAAGGAAAATCCTCTGAAACATGGGGATAGCTTGTATCTGCAGTGCCTGTGCTGCTTCCACACCGGTTTTTATTGGGCCAACGGCCGCCCTGAGTAGAGGAAATCCTTGCCTCAACTTTCATAGACTATTGTCGTGCTTGTACAACAGTTTTGGTTATCACTGCAGATTTTAGCAATGTTCAGATATGCGGCATTTTTTACTTAGCAGTTGGGTGCCGTGGTTATGTGTAGCTACGTAGTTGTCCTGTGTCTGGTAATTCACTTCTCTTTGCAATCGCCATGCTGCATTGTGTACTGTCATCCATTTTAGAGCTCTGCTCTTAAAGTAAGAAACCTATGTACACGTATTGCAAACTTTTATCATTCATGCCTCTGCAAGCAGCTGATTTAATTTTTTGACCGACTGCAGCCACGCGACGTTCGGGGGTCTTCGGCAATGAACGACCAAGTTGTAGCGCTGACGAGCTGGGCTAATCGATTGTGGATTTTGTTCCTTCGCACAGTCTCATCGTTCTCATCTCGATAAAATGCAATCCGACGAAAATGAAATGGATGGCTGCTTGATTACTGCGACTCAACTGGCAGTCTACAACCAACACATCAATCATATGCAGTTGGTTGGTAATCACATGATCCAGCACAAATGACCTGTTACCTGTACTGAACCTAGTAGGCAAAGTGATACGATTGTAAACACAAACAGTTTTTAGGGAAACTTGTAGGTTGGCTTTGAATTTTTCTCCAAACGCGGCAGGGGTTTCTAAAGAATGGACGTCAAAATCCTCTAAGTTATATATATAAGTGCACTTTTGCTATAAACCGCATCTTAAAGCAGCCGCAAGGTGACATTCGGGTTTGGGTGCAGAGTTAGGGGCCATACAACAATAAAATGAAGCCAGCGACTCTGCCTTTTAACTGCAAGTGACATCAAAGAGAGATGGGAAACTTGGAGCCTGAAACCGCCACAACTTCACAATATAAGTCGGTTCGGTATTACTAGATTACCCATCCTCCCTTTGTGAGCCTATCATTCCGAATCACCGACATGCCCGTTAGCGAAACTTTATCCTCCTTGATTCCCGTGTGCATCCACGTCTCGGTGATACCAATGACATCATAAGACCCAGAAGCTTGGTGACTTTCTAGTTCGGCAATTTTATTAAAAGACCTTAAACATTCGTATACAGGCAGGCCATTTTCTCATTCTCTGGAGCCTACAGAGAGATTAAGGGTCAAGTTTGGGAGAATGCAGACCGATGGGAGGTCGATGGTCACTAGCTTTGATGGGATAATGATATCTAGTCTGAAAATTGATTCTACCAAGGTGCGTCCCAATCTTCGTTTAGACCTCCCTCAGAGTTGATTAAAGCAGCATACAAGTGAAGCTCTTGTATCATCGAAGGTAGGTTCGCTGATTTAGGTGCTATTATAGTTGGGATCGTTAACGAAAGTTCAGAAGAAAGACTTTTCCGATTTCTCCGCCATCAAACCAAACTGTTGCTTTGACTGAACCACAATTTGTAGGATACTAGGATATCAGGGCCGCAACCTCTATAATTTGATGAAACAATTACGCCCGTTAGCAAGAGTGCTACATTATTATTCAAAGATAATTATTCACAAACAAACCGCCACTATTACTAATGGTGCTTTCTGGCCTATTGAACTTAGTTAGAAAGATGTTCTGGCGCGCCGTGTAGGCAGATTTTCTTTAGTTGGGCTTGCTTGCTGTGCCTCTCCTCGCGTTTGTTGTTTGCTTTTTGCTCGGTCCAGGATCATCAGGATAGATGCGTAACCCAAAAGATCGGTGTCTTAGCGCGCTTGTAAATATCAAAATTTTTTCTACGTCGGTGGAGGATACTAGTGTTACCAGAATAAGTCTAGGTTATCCTAAATGTGGCGAGTTCGGATGACGAATAATTAGTCATTTGTTTATGGGCATGGATTTGACACTCATCAACAAAGACAATGAGTTCCATTGATCTTGGTCCTCCAAAACTTAACCCGCATTGTAATGGTGGTAGTTTCGGGAACATTTTTGCATACAACAGTTCATGTAACATTGTTGGTTCCTTTTTTCATTGATCTACAAGGTAGGGCAATTGTTTGTCCTGACCTACTGACAAGTGTTGATTGCTTGCTGTTTGGCACTCTATTCACTTTAAAGGTATTTACAACAGAGGAGGCAGCAAAGGCGGCTTCCCGGCTGACCTTTGTACAAATCTGTGCATATGTTACTGATGTTCCGGGCGACTTTGTCTCGACAAGAGACATTTAAGCTACGCGTACCCAAGGTTGGTGTCCGGCTGCTTTATGCATCTCAATGATAGATGTCAGGTCTGGTGAAATTTGTTTAACCAGACGTTTTATGTGGTGGCTGATTTTCGTTGTCCTAAGTAATGTTTGGCTCTCGTAGGTACGTTCAGTTTTCATCCGGAGTACTAACAAAGTTGGAGATGAAAACGTAGATGGGGTCTTGGCTGAGCACGGTTCTGGGAAAGCAGATTGTGCAGCTTAGAATCCTCTACGTTTCCCTGGTGCATACTTGCTTCCATTAAAGTAACATTATCTCATCATCAGCTAAGATTCTGCGATTAATCTGTCGCACTTCTTGACTAGGATAAACAAGCACATAAAACTTGGGATGGCCGAAAACGCTGTATGGAACCAAAGCGCCTCTTGTGAGCTATTTTCCTTTTTTACCTGTCGGTAAGACACATTTGAACATTTCGGTTGATAGCATTCCAAATAGTGAGTACAAACCAAACCCCTTTTTAAACAACCGACGATATTCTCCTAATCAGAAAATGTCTTGCTTGGAGCGTTTTCCGATTCACATTTCTGCCATTCAACGTGGTGTGGTTACCTGACACCGTGTGTTGTTTGGCTTTTTGTATTTTCTCCAGCTTTGAGATCGGCGCACATCATTCAGGTGTGTGTTATGATTGCAAGGTCAAATAAGCATTCGGCGTGGTCGCGCGGTCCGTGTGGTGGATTATACAGGAGCACTGGCTGACAAGGTCAAAAGAAATGCCGCGTGACTGCTAACTGATTCTGAACGCAACGCCGAATACAGATTGAGAGATCACAAATTCTTTCACAGTTGCGTTGAGAAACGTCGGACTAGAATAAGCTTAGGCTTTTCGACCTGCCTCGAGGATTCTTCAAATAATGGTGTCACACAGAAAGTTAATTGGTTTAATGTGATTGAGTTACCTACTTGTGCTTAATCACGGATGACATGGAAAAACTTAGTGATGCTACAGACTTTAAACGTCGGTAATTCCACCTATGATTGATCACTGTGTAGGGCTGGTTAAGCCTGTTCGAATGTGCGTACAATGACAACCCAGCGAGAAGATAGCATGGAGATGACGCACGTCGCGCTCTTCATGCACATCACGCGTGTGTGTGTGTGGGTGACCTTGGTTCACATGTGTGTAGCGAGAAACTAACCCTAAGAACCGCTATATCAGTACAGTGCAAACTGATGCCGAGTCAAAGTGTGAGAACTGGATGAAGCTTTTTGGTTGGACTTGGGGCTTGTCGCGAAGCACGAAGCGTGAGAACTGCTTTACTAACGCTGGCAATCGAATACCGTGCAAAATGTAAGAAATAGGTGGCTCGATGAGACGGAGAAGCAGTTTGGACAAACATTTTTATTGAGGCTGGGAGAGGGGACAGTTTGAAAGCTGAAGTCAGTACAATCCAGTCAGAATTGCTTTGTTAGCGTGAGATGACGCGACATGTCAGCATATATCTCTAAGATGAACTCCTAATCCTCTACCGGAGCCCACTGCAATGCTTCAGTAACACATAAATAGCGCTTTACTCTCAAGTTAGATCGAGTCTGGATGGCCGCGCAGTCGGAATCTTACATACCAAGAGTGCATCACAACGATGTTCACGTACAATCAAATTCGTTTTGTTTGTGATTACGTTCGCTGATTAATACTCTCACCAAATGCTTACTACCGCTGTATATTTATTTGTGTAGTTATAGAAAATAGTTACTTATGAATTCCCTAGTTCTTCACTTGTAATCTTTTGTAGCAGACATAATTAATGCTGAGCAGGAAGAAGAGCAGGCTAGCATTGATATATCTAATGGGATATGCCCGCATTCCGTGTCCCAATAAAGAAATTGCATCCAGAATATCTGAAACCATTCCTTTTTAATCAACCTTGAAGCTAGCACTAACAGTTTTATTGAAAAATCAATAATGCAATTATATGGAAGTCGAAACCAACTGCATGGTAAATTCAAGGTGAAAAGTATAATATGGTAGTCCGAAATCATACACTAATCAATATAAATGCAATCTTTTTTTAGTCAGATTCACCAGTCTTTCACGAAAGATACATTATCATCTCAGCGCTCTGACTTCGTAGGCTTTCCAAATGATTTTGTAAAAAGCACTTAAAAGTAAATATTAAATATTAACATATTATTTGTTTCTTCTAAAAAAGCCTCCAGTATTAACCGGATATCTGTTCAACGAGCGCAAATTAAGTGCCTAGGCAAGCTTAAAACCAGAAAGAAGCAAAAAACATGTTATCTTCATTTCTGCTCACTTACATTAGCTTATACCTTGAAACGCCTGACAAAAGTCATTGGTTACCTTTTCAAATCCATTGCGAATGACGAAACCTAGATTTAATTGAAAGTCAGCTACCGTCCTCGTGATCAAAAGACCAAGGTTCACTTCAATGGGAATCACGGTCAACCTTGAGACTGCGTGTTGCAAGCTATCCGCAAACGGGTGCTAAACTGAACTCAACATTCATCCCTATCCATTGTGCCAAGCGTTGTCCGTCGTGACCCGGTGGATTGGGGCTAGCGGTCACGAAGAATATCCCGAAGGTCCATGAGTCAATACCTGCTATCTCTATCTGATGAGAGAAAACAAGAAATAAGCCACTATGTTATGCAGTTTTGTGGACCGGCAACCCCCAATGTCCTTTCCTTTGTAATGCTTTAGTTATGAAAGCCTACTCTGATCGTATTGGTTTTATTGTAGAAATGACCACGGAAATTGCCTCTAATGCCGTTATGACTAGTTTTTCTTAACTTTCAGCGCAATACGAAATACAATGTCAATGTTAATTCGCTGTTGTATTGCTCGCTATACCCTGCAAGCTTCATCATTTAGTTAGCATAATTTGACGGTTTAGTTATTTTAATCTTCTGCACTGACAACGAACCATAGTTTGTTAAATAACTAACTATGTATGGAAAACAATCGGCGCAGTGACTGCTATGCTCTAGTGCAGCACAATGAGTGGGGAGTCTTCCAAATTCAATTAACGTGCACAATTATGATTATAGGATGTTATAGCAATCAGGACTGTTTTTGTAGAGTACACTTGCGGTCATAATGTTAATACCTACCAACTGATCTCTTAACACATATATGTTAAGAACGGAAGGCGAGCGCCGAATCTTTAGTAGCAATATTTAGTGTGTTCATTTCAGCAGTCATGACGTTATAAATGGTCTTCGCATATAAGTCCAAAGTTAACATTTTCAGTCCGCGCAAGCAGAAGATAGATGTTGCGATATTTTAACATTTCGATTATTCTCATCTGTTGTGAAAGTAATACATTTGCGTACAAACTTATCCTATGTCCCTGGGAAACGAACTTATGCGGGTAAATCATCATTGAGAAGAAGAGTTC
>CALYDF020003878.1:0-25148 GCA_944474145.2 Dicrocoelium dendriticum
TATTTTCGCTTATTATGCCCTCCCGCTCGGATTACGCTAATTATGCGTTGGTCATGCACCTGACAATCACTACCAATATTCTAACTCTCTTTGCTCTCTCCCCACGCAATTATTGGCTCATACTAAACGGATACATCGTACTTTACTTACTGGTACAACGAGCTTGTCTATACGTAGGCGTTAGCAATCCACCCATACGGCTAATGATTCGGTAGGATATTTAAAAGACATTTTCAGCATAATTATTTTTGCACAGTGTACATGCTTTTGTCTCAAGCCCAAATGTTATAACACAAGACATTAACAATATTCAACTCCATGCTTGTTCTTGCGGTCTTCTCTCGGTTGTCCCTCACTTTCCCTTTTCTCTGAGGTCCGGGACTTCTTGGAGATCTGGGATTGGACTGATGAACAGTTTTGGCCCAAGACGGACGTAACAAGACACAAGGACTTACCTGGAGCATGGTAGAACTCCGAAAGGACCGAACTACAATCACCACAACCCTTGTCCAGTATGGAGAACTGGACATATCATCATACTCCCATACATTGTACATCTGAAAAATCTGGACAGCGGAAAAGTTGGACTTTTGCTCACCTGGACATACAACAAGATGAATACTCGCGATGTCCCTCTCCTCCACCGACCTAAAAAATCATGGCGACCTCGATCAAATTACCTGTCCAACTAACAGAGGAAATTGGAAGCCATTACTCTGCGAAAAACTGAAGGTAAAACTAGTCGTCAAGCGGCTTTGCTAGTTCAAATTTAACGTTCAAAATGCTTTACGGCAGTGTTACAGGAGGTGGTGGGTTTTTGCCTGGCAAACGTTCTCTTTATATAAAGCCGCAAATGTCTGTTTAACTACACTGCGATGTGGCGGATGTGACTCGCCACTGAATAAACCCACTGCCCACAACTACCTACTGGCAAGTCGACTAGACACCGTTTCAACTACACACGATGGAACCCGATGTATCGTCGTGATACACATCTGTTTTTAAACCTTGATCAGGCCTGCGTTGGTGTGTCTCTATGTAACTGAGAATAAACTATTTATTTATTTATTCACCATGAGATGCCCCAAACACCCTACTACCTCCCACGTCGACGAACCTAGTAAGCTGGGTTCCACAATATGCTTCTCATCAACGCTAGGTCTATTAAGCAAACGAATCACCTTCTGGATCCCAGTATTATTATTATGTCCAATGCACAACTGGTTCTAATCACATAGATATGGCACTCTGCCAGTTCGTCTGACTCACCCATCCAACTACCTGGCTACGCTTCATTCTGCAGTGGACGAGAAAAGCGCCGGGGCGGGGATGCCTCATCTACGTCAGCAAAGACTTTCATGCATCCACCTTCCAAGCCATAGCTTTGGATAACCCGGAAGACTCTATATGCATTCAGGATGATGGCGAGCACCTAGACCTTCTCATTGGCTGGGTCTACATCCGACCACATATCAACAGCTGAAACCAAAAAATTGGTCCAGTTCTTCACCAAAGTTGCGCCGTTACCTGCACGCCTTAAGGTAATCGGCGGTGACTTTAATATGCGGCACCTTGAGTAATCCACCCAGTCCTCATCTCCCAAGTATAGAGCTTTTGTCGACTTTAGCTTTGCAAACGGCTGGACCCAACATGTTAACGTACCTAGCAGGAAACCTAATGTCCTTGGCTTAATAATCACGAAAGGCATCAACCAAGCACAAGTTTGTGTGATTGACAACCTTCTAGTTAGTGATCATAAGACATTGAAGTTAATATTCAGACTGCCCACTACTTAGCATTACAACCTCTCCCCCAGCGGTTTCTTACGTTTTCTACAACGCGTCGATTGGGAAAGCTTCTCCACTCTTCTACGATCTCTTAACTGGGATGTCTTCTTTCTGACAACAGGCACAGATATGGCGACCCAAGAGATATACAACCACATTATGTTCTGTCCTGACTTGGTCGCTCCTAAGCAGAACAAGAGGAAACCTGCGAAACAGAAGCGTGTAGCTGATACACATAGAGTCCTAAACAAACTGAGAAAAACGCGCTCCAACTACAACAATACGAAGGACTTCCACACAATAACGCGCATGCACGACACAATAACATGGAGGAGATACCTGCAAGCTACGTCTGCTACATTAGCGGAGCACGCTGCACTCAGCAGCAATAACAAGATTAAAGCACACACCAAACTGATGCAACGCAGAGCAAACAACAGAGCTCCTACAATTGCCTCATTATGACTTCCTAATGACAATCTCAGGACGGACCCCGCCCAGCTCTGGGATTATATCAACAAGCACATTTGCAGCTCCTTTTCGGTCACCGATTCGACAACAGCGCCTACAACACCCCTGTTTACTGATGATAGACTGACTAGCATCGCATTCAACCTACGCGCAATCATGCGAGATATTTGTACACTCAAATGTCTCAACACCCGTCCCGATGGCGTTCCATCCGCAGTGCTGATAATAAGAGGTCCAGACATTCCAGTTCTCCTCCTTAATCCATTTACGCTCTCCATGACAACCCATACCTACCCCGCTGCTTGGAAGCATGCTCTAGTCCTACCACGTCATCAACGAGGACCCCGTCTTGACATAGACTATTATCGGCCTATCAGCTACACACCCTTCGCATGTAGAGTAATGGAGAGACTGGTAAAAGCGGAAATTCTTAACTTTCTGTTGTCTCGTAATCTCATTAATAAGTCTGAACACGGATTCTTGCCCTCGAAACCCTGCCAGACTTTTATGTTTAAGTTCTTAAACACGTCACTGACGCGATATTTTTAGGACATAAAGTGGTCGTCATCTTCCTCGATATGAAAAAGCATACGACCGCGTTCCACACCTGAAACTACTGACCCAACTCGCTTCTTTTGGCATCTCCGGGAAGCTGCTCTCCTGATTTGCATCCTACTTATCAAATCGAACGCAATCTGTGTGTCTGTGCGGCACGACGCCTCCCAGAATAGCCATCAACAGCCGAGTCTTTCAAGGAAGTGTCCTGGGCCCCATGCTCCTCTTACTCTACGTCAATGACCTTTTCCAAGTCTTCCGCTGGGGAACGCCATACCTATTCACGGACAACATAGAAGTCGTATTTTCCTTCGTCTTTGATAATATGAGAGATAATATATACACAATACAAAGAGACCTAGTGGCGCCAGAAAACTGGTGCGCAGTATGGAATCTCGAATTTTTCTCAGGTGAAAGCAGCATTCTCTCTTATAAATGCACCGTGCCACCGAACGCCCTTACTCTCAATGGCGCTCCTCTTACCGTCAGCCACTTTGTTCCTGATTTGGGGATCAATAATCCAATATCTTTAACTTTGCGGAACAAGTAAGCAACAGTGCAGCTAAAGCTAGGTAGTTAATAGGCTATATCTTCAAATCCATATCGTTTTTGGCACCTCGATGGACACTGTCTAAAACGTGCGCTATTCCTATTCTTGCATACTGCTCAATAGTCTTTACGAACTCATGCAAGTGCGACAGAATTGCATTAAAGAACGTACAGCGTTCCTTCACCAACCGTCTGCTAGGCTCAAACATGCTGAACTATTGTAGTCGATGCAAAAACTGGGACTGGACCCGCTGCGGCTACGGAGGTTCAAGATAAACCTTAAGTTTCTCTACAAGCTTAACCAAAGGCGAAAATGAATCTGACACGACACTTCCGAACGGATGGGGATACCGATATCATTTGCTCAACGCAAACTTTGCATTCAGTCTGTCGGCTGCTCGTTGCGGCCTACGCCATAACTTCTTCCTTCATAGATACGCGGACACTTGGAACAAATTACCTCTGCAAATCTGATCATCTATGACCAGTGCACACTTCAACAATGATCTATGGAGATTCCTCGACATAAACACAGTCTCCGAATTATTAAGCCTCAAAATGACTAGACGAGCTATGGGAGACAAGACCCGACAACCTCTGGCGAATAAGCCTACAACCCCTTTTAATTGCTTCAATTCCAACAGTCGCCTAATTCATTTTAACATGGCATCACAGCCGTTTCTGATACCTTATCATTTGTACCTCTGCTCCCTTTTGTCCTTCCTATCCCTACCGAAACGAGACTGCCTCAGGACTTCCATCAGTTGGCTCCAACTAGTTCACTTACAGTTCCTTCTAGAACGTTGAGATTTACAGCCTTAGCCATATCATTGCCTACTTCATTCCTCCCTCATGCGTAACTCAACACTGTGTATGCTGTATTCGGCACCTCTTCTGGTCCTTACCGCAACTCTTCAATAATGGCCTAAGTACCCATAGCACATCTTATTCTTAAACCTTATGAACAAGTCCGGCCTCTCAGGCTCTAAATGCCTATAGGTCTCAAACCAAGACCTCTCTCCTTTTGAGGATCGGCTGCCTTCGACTAAGATTCTATTTGGTACAAGTAACATTCTCTTGATACTCGGCTCCGTCTGGTTCATTGTCTGCGTGCATAGTCCTCAATACCGAAACTGAAATTTCGGATCTCTGTTTGAGCTCTTCTTCTCGGCTCCACAACCAAGCTTTTCGGTTCACAACGAAGTCTGCATCTCTCATTCGGCATATCCTTCGGTCCATATAGTAACAGACTCATGACACTAGTCTCCGCATGACTTATCCTCCGTATGCTTGGTCCCCCTACCGAAATCGACATTTCCGGTCACCGATTGAGTTTTGCCTCTCGGCTCCACTATCATGCATCGCAACTCACAGTAACGTCTCCCTCACTTGTTTGACCTCTCTTTTGGTCCATATCGCAACTGTTCAATGGCAGTATAGGTACCACTAGCGTCAGCGCAACATCCCAGGCGTCGCTAGATGCTCTTCGCTAATGTGGCTCTCATTCTTAAACCTTTTGGATGGTCCCGAATGCTTTGCGGATCATCCACGACATTCTGAAACCCTTGCACGTAGCTTTCCTCCAGTTCCCACTGGATTTATGTCCTGAAGACAACGTGACCCCTAGGTCTGCCAACTGGGTAACATGGTATAGTTCATTACCGTCAGGCAAATAACGCGTTTGGGGGCTATTTGGCCCTATTCGTAAGATGGAACACTTTGCATAATTTATGGGCAACTGACACAGAGCAGCCCAGTCCCAAAGTTTGTCGAGGGCCAGTTGCGTGGTCTGGGTGCCATCGAAGTCGGACACTATGTGCCAAAACTTTAGGTCATCTGCAAACATGAGAGTTGGTACCTCCAGAAGTTCGGGCAGCTCGTTTACATACAAGCAAAATAACAACGGGCCAAGAACCGAACTCTGAGGGACCCCACTGAGGACTGGCTGTCGGAAAGACGGACTAGACCTAACACGAACACACATCTCTCTCCCTTCCAGAAACGTGGTGATTCATTTTAGTGCACCCCCAGATCTTCCATAGGACCGAGGTTTCAAGGAAAAGAGAGAATGTGATACAGTGTCGAACGCCTTGGAGAAGTCAATAAACACTGCATCTACTGTATGACCCCAATCCAAAGCATCCGCCCAACCTTCACGTGCGACTAGCAAATTAGTCATACAGGAATGACCCTTGCGAAAGCGGTGTTGCAGTGGACTGAGCAGGCCATACTCCCGCAGGTGGTCTTCAAGCACATCTCTGACCAACTTCTCCAATACCTTGGCCAGTAGGCTTGTCAAACTTACTGGTCTATGCTTGGCAGGTTGATGATTGTCGCCCTTTTTAAAAATCGGGCAAACGATAGCATCCTTCCAGTCATTGGGAAAGGAGCAACTGCGAAGCGACAATTGAAACAAACGCGTCACTGGGACACATAGCTCGTTTGCGAGTTCGCACAGAAGCCTAGGTTGGATATCATCCATTCCAGCGCATTTAGCAGGATATAGAGCCTGAAGAAGTTGGAGAACTTTTGCCTCAATACCGAATCTGAAATTTCCGGTCTCTGTTTGTATTCTGCCTCGTGGCTCCACAACCAAGGTTTTTAGCTCACGATAATTTCTTCATCTCTCATTCACTATTTCTTTCGGTCCATATAGTAACAGCCTCATGATACCCGTCTCCGTATGATTCATTATCCGTATGCTTGATCCCCCTACCGAAATTGAAATTTCCGGTCTCTGATTGAGTTTTGCCTATCGGCTCCACTACCATGCACCTCAGCTCACATAACGTCTCCTTCTTTTGTTTGGCCTCTCATTTCGTCCACATCGATACTAGTCGGTGGTGGTATAGGTACCACTAGCGTCAGCGCATCGGCTGATATACTCCTTTTAGTTTTCACACCCCGTCTCTCGGACTGATGGCTTTCTTATTCCACCAGCACCAGATGCTGAGCACTTGAACTTCTTCGGGTCTCATCCACTCCTATGTTTAACCCTACTCTATTGTATACTTGTACGGCACCTCTTCTAGTCATCGCAAACCTCGGGGTGAAACACTTAGTAATTGGCGGTGCTGTGTATTATTCCCCTACAATGCTCACTTCTGGAGCCGGCCCCACTGTCGTTTTCTCTTTACAGCTGTCGCTAGTATTGCCGTCTGTTTTCTCTTGTATTCCACACTGTACATCTATCAGACTAATTTGAGCATAATAAAGCGTGCCGCTCCTGTATACTAATTAATCCGGCTGCAATCAACTCACTAATTAGTGAGTTATAACTAGCAGTCTATTTAACTTCAACGCTCCACCGTGGACATCCACCTCAGAGTGGCACACAGCATCATTTGCGGCTGCTGCTCACGCCATTGATATTCTCGGTCCATTTCAGCGCTGGCTCTACAACCATATTCTAATTAAAACTGTAGTATTCAAGCCCCTCTCGCTCCAGTTATTAACGTTGAAGTCCTGTAAGCAGACAGTTTCTTCCTCATAATAAACCCGACGTCTAGTATCACCTTTTCCTGTCGTCTTTTTGACTTGTTTGCCGCAATGCAGAAACCCTATCTTTTTCCGCTATTCCAGGTCCCTTTAGGGCTAGCTTTGCAACCGTATTCTCGCTAAAGCTGTAGCATATATACCCTATTCTTGTCACAAATTTGACACTCCGTCTTATCCCTTCATCCAGCTGGTTAGCAGCCGACTACTGAACATGTCACGTTATTATTTTTATGGGTCACAAACCCGGCATAGTAACTTCACTAGCTCGCATACGTGTTCGAACGATAAGTTCTCACAGTGTCAACCGATCGCTCAACCTATGTCTAAAGCACACATTAAACAACTCACTTTGTTCCTCTGATTCCCTCAACTCATTTACCGCTTAACACCGCCTGATACTCATGGTTTCCACACAGGACAACTTTTGCGTACGCTAGACCACTACGGACAGCATCTTCCTCTCACATTCAGCAAGTACCTGGTCTCGTGCTTGCACGCAAAACTACGGATATGATGTATAACTTATCCGGTCACTCCATTGCTTTCAACCAGCACAATTTTATCACAAATTTTTATATTTATACATTAACAAAGTCCTGTTCAATGTTCTTGGCAATTTGCTCGGTCCGTTGTTCTTCTCTCCCTTGTCCTAAAGGATAACATTACCTGCACGGAACACAGCTGAGGATATACCTGCGACGCTCCCATGGACACGGAATCAATACAGAACAAAGCAATCACCCGCACTTCGTTATCCTGTCACACTAAGGAACCCAGAAAACCAAGCAAATCAATACAAGTCACCAGAATCGGCCGACTTCAACAGCTCCAAACACTTGCGGTCGACTCCGAAGGCGACTACACAGCCATGGGAAACAAATTGGCGAAACGTAACTGCGAATATCCGCGAGGGTAATCGGTCTGATGCAATCTTGTCAATGTCATATCACCAGTCGGCGGCGTTCCAGGAAGTGGTGGGTCTTCGTCTGGCAAGCGTTTTCTTTACAAAATGCCACAAATGTCTGTTTAACAACACTGCGACGTGGCGAATGGGACTCGTTACTCAATAAAGTCACCGCCCCTAACACACCTTGGCAAGTTGACCGATATCACATTTACAAATTCTCTGCATATATCTGTTCTCGCACGAACACGCCTACATATTTGATTAGTGACATGCCACTATTCTTAAATATTCTTTCAGCCTTTTCCTCATGCTTCACTCGCCTGACCCACACTGTGTACGCGACCCCATCGGACTAGTTCCTCATCAACATACTCCACATTAGTGATCTGATGCTTATCTCTACATCTCGCATTCCGTGGACATAGACATCATACAACCTTTGGGTCATATGGGCCCATACTACTGCCTCCAACTGCACTACTCCCGCTGTTAGCGTTGCTACTTCTGCTATCATGTACAATATTGCAAGATGCTGATCATGCACAAAAGGCGTGCCTCGCTTTGTAGAACATAAAATATTTATTTATTTATTTAGCAATCATTTTATTTATTTTTAATCTATCGATTCTGTATACCACAGTGTGGAGTCTACTGTTGGTGTTGTATCTCTCTCTATCCAAGCAGTTTGGGGCGAGTCCCCAGTTACGGTTTGCTCATCTTGAAGATGAGTTCGCTACTATATATTTACTACTGACTACGCTGAGTACAGCAAGCACATGTCCTACCTTCCTACGGAGTTATCCATGCAGGGTCGTGAAAACATCATTTCTCAAACAGAAAACCTCTGTAAGGCTCTCAAAGAAGGCGCGACTAAGCCGGTCATGCCTACTAAGAAAGTCCGCCTGTAGCTGTCTACGTAGATTTACCGCTTGGCGCCATAAGGCACCTTAACGCTGCTACCAGCAAAGCGAAAGCTGCTGGTTTCATCTGCCATGCATGCGACTTTACTAGAGAGGCTACCAAAAAACACGCAAGCGATTCTAACAATCGTGAGCTTAGTTTCTCTCACGCAGTTCATTGGTTTATCAGGTTGAGTCGCTAAACGACCACGGCCACAAACTGCCGCTTGCAAGATTCATGCAGTCGCGCCCCAGGGCCCTTTTGTCACTGATTTACATTCAACTACAGAAGACCTGCAAGCAAAATAAACGACACATATTTGCTAAGTCGAAAAGCTCACTAGGAACCAATGCCGTCACAGCTGACCAATATAATCCTCAACGCGCCCCAATTCCACCACCAGGTAGGCTTACTGTTGATACCGCCAAAGATTTAGTATTGCCGCTCGTGTGTCAAGCCGCGCACCTTCGTCGAGAAGCAGGATACTTCTCGGCTGGCCTGTAATGGCGTAGGGTGCAACCCGCTAAACCCAGTCACCTCAACTGCGGTAGCAATTTAACTTCCGTTACTGAGATTTTACTAGATACCGGAGTTAAAGTTAGCGTCATACTACCTGAATCGGATGAGTGGGTCGCACGCTCACGAACCGGACTACATACAGCCGGTGGTACACCAAGGGCAACTTCCCGCGAACAACTGGTAACGCACTACCTTGGCCTCCGCGAAACTTTCGCTGAGCTTTCACAGCAACATTTGTGTTTTTTGCTACCATACGTATAAGCTTTCTGCAACACCTAAACTTTCGCTTCAACGCTAAAAGGAAGAAGCTTATCTCCTGTCTGAGACAACTCAGGGTTATGGGGACTGGCGCCAAAGTGGTCGCTATCGCCACCATACGTGTCTTGCCCAAAACTTCACAGCCTTTCAACCAGAATGCTGGGCTCGTTCGCGCTCAGAGCGACTTATCCCCGTGACGTCAAACCTCGTGCTTTACATTTTCAGACTAGCTCGGACAATATTAAAGCAGCTTAAACGGAATTGGTGCAAACGTTGAACCAGGCCAATTCGCCCGTTCAAACGTCCATAAACATAACTGTTGCACGCGGAGCTCAAGAAAGCTGGTGCGTGGCGTCCCCATGGTGGTATGGCCCCTAACTAAGTTACCGTCCTGCATACATACCCAATGTTTCATATGCACCAGATGCCCTCACCTCTAGCTGGAAATTCGACCTATAGCCAAAGCGATCTAGTCCGCGCCAAAAATCGGCTACCAGTGGCGCCAGACTACAGCTTGGGCAATTAGGCGCAGTTTCTTCACATTGTCCGAAGAGACCGTCCCTCGTCTATTCACCTAGCTAATTAGACCACTCCTTGAATACGACGCCCCAACTTATCCTCCGATAACCCAACGGGCAACTGAAAGGCTGGAGATAATACAGCATATCGCAACTAAAATGATACCGAGTCTACCAAAGCTCCCTTATGAAAAACCTTGTGAATGGCTCGGAGTCTACACACTATCCTATTGTCGTGTAAGAATGGACCTTATTATGACCCATCGAGTAGTACATTTAAATCACTTCCCCATACTGCGGCCAAGATTTCACCTGCAGGAACCCTGTAACACCCGACGACACCATTACAAACTAGGGTCCCACCCTGAACAAAGTATCACATCAGGTTTGTATCGAACAAAGAATCGTAAAACTATGGAATACACTACCCGAAGGGTTATTAGAGGCCGATTCTGTGAACTGTTTTATAACGCGTATCACCGATTATTTCGGAAAATTGCGCTTTTGTGAAACGATGCATATACCATGCCAAAGAAGACATTGTGTGCCCGGAAATAAGGACACCAATAAAAATACCTAACCGAACACTGCTAAAAGATTAACGGACCAGACGCAACCGCTGATGCTTTACAACTAAACGATTTTGATTTTCCGTAATTCGATAGAGTTGTAAAGAAACCTTTCTACTTGCTCTTAAATGTAGTCTCAGTCTCAGTCTAAAACAACAATCATTATACCATTTAGTTTATGCGAGCATTTCAGAGTGCCTTTCAGATTCAGCAAAGCTGCTCAAACTTTTCAGGTTTGCATGCATGATGTACCACGGGGACTCGAATGCGTTGAGCCCTACTTATATGACATTAGCATTGCCAGCGGAAGCCAAGGTAGCGGTTCCAAAACACACGTCGATTTGCATGGAAACGTTCATTTCTACAGCACACCTTTCCCTGTTTGCCAAACTATAAAAGGATGACACAGATGAACCTTACTAGCTAGAGGAACGGAAAATCCACAGCACAGTGCTTGCGCGGTGCAACAGAAGTAAGTGCAAAGCAAGGTTGCCACTGCATACTCAAGCACTCGAACTCAGCAACCAACGCAACAATCCGCATCGGTCGTCTCGGGGTACAATGACGTAATATGTTCAGTTAGTTTGGTACACAGGCAAGTCGGGGATACGCCAGGCAGCTACGAGTTTCCTGCTCGGACATCCGTTACATTCTCATTGATGGCAGAATGCGGTTTCGGAGCGCTGTTTGTTTGAGCTTTTAATTTGAAAGGACAAGTTTTGAACAGCGTTTCTAGTGCAAAAATTTGACTTCTGTGAAAGTTTCTCCGCTCCAAGTAATTTTGAATCTTCATTTATACCGAACTACGTCATGCTTGCTCACGAGTAGCGTGGCACAGCACCTAGGTCCATAAGAAGTTTTCTCTTAATCAGCGCACTCTTCCGTTTGGCAGTAAGCGAGCATAGCGCTTAGCACTTAGACGCGATAGTGGATTTTTTCGTGTCTACTAGAAGAAAAAGGAAGGAAGAGCAAAATGGCCACCACCTTTTCATGTATTTGCATAGGCTACTTATATGTGGTTGGAGGCGGATGTGCGTAGTCATAAGAATTAGGGTACCAGGGCCAACCAACTTTCGTCCAGGCCTTGCTTAAAGTCCCCAATCGTCTTCGTTTCCATTGATGCAGAAGTAGGCACTACTTTGAATGAGCGCAACTTGGATCACATATCCATCTTAGGCCACTGTTGTCTCGAATGTAGGCTCATTCTCCAACATGGTCCAGGGTTCCTTGTGCAAAGGATTTGGTTGGACTGCGACCGCTGTGGCCCTTCATGATCTTGAATGCTTATTAAGTCCCCACAAAACCAGCGCCTGCTCATCAGGTTCAATTCTAATTTGGTTAACTGAAATTCTTACGATAACTCTCGCTGGCCTTCTATCAGTTGCTTGGCCGCGTCTTGCACATTCTCAACACAAATTGCATCCTTCTGCAGGAAGGACGTCTATCCCTGAACACCGTATTTTAAATATGGTCTGGCCACTGCTTTGAACAAGGTAAGAAAGATCCTCGGCTTGGTACAACTCAGAGCTCTCTTGAGCCAAAATAACTCCTGTCGCGTTCTGTTAGCAGCACGCTTACATTGAGTCGACTGCGAGGATGCCAAATTCGAGTATCCTGATAGTACACGGCTTTGCCAGGGACCCAACTGGAGCACGCAATATCACATTTCTGCCACACTGAGTCAAGCTTTAGCTATTGCTAGCTTTTAATGGCAGTCCTTTTGGGGGTGTGCCGTTAACAACAGCAGCCAAATCTTTAGATAGGATATCTTCACCAGGCTTGCTAACAAGATTGAAAGCATCAGCTGAAACATAGGTGGGCTCCACAAGTATGAGGTCAAATCACTTACAGCATAAGAACCTGTAGCAGACCGAGTACTGAATCCGTTGGCCTAAACTTCGTGCAGTCGACACCAGTTCCATCCCTAACACGAAACTTCCAACCCTAGAGGAAAGCGGACACACAAGAAGGTAGTTAAGGGCGTAGTCTAAAGCACATAAGCTTTTATAGCAGAATGTGGTGGTTTACCGAGTCCAAAGCTTTACTAAAGTAAAGCAACTATATTGCAACCGGGAATCCGTCAGCAAGACACCTGGTTGTTTTGTGAAGCATCCAGCACTTTGTGAGGTATGACTGCTTGACTACTCCATGCTACTCCGCTCTGAGCAAGTTAACGGCAAATCAAGATTCTACACCTCGAGACTACGTTAGTCAAACTTACAGGGCTTTAATTATTCGGTGGTGATTTGGAACACATTTTAGTAATGGCCAAGACAACCGCCGCTCTCAATCCTATGGTATCGTTTTCTCACGGAGAGACACAGTTTAAAGTTCAAACACTGCAAGTTGGAGAAGGTCGGCAGTTGCATTTACAATGACCGGATGCACCTTAGCATTAATGGCAATTTTACAGGTTTAAAGCTTTCAGAACCTAAAGGCCATCAGCTGCGGTTTGTACGATTGCTCCCACATTCTAGCTTACTCCGTAGGCCTGCGAGAGGATTAACTATCAACCGTCCGCTAGATAAAATTTATGAAAAGCACGCGACAAACCTTGTGTCTTATCTACATCTTCTGTATTATTATCGCTTAACTGACTACCCTTTATCACGTATGTCTGGAAGGGATGCTTTTCGCCCAGATAAGTCGTATCTAGCTACTGCGACGAATTTTTGGCCATGTAGAGCATTTATAGATATATAGAGAAATAAATAAATATTTTATTCCCGACAATGAGGGACACACCTAAAAGGCATGAACATAGTAATACAGAGCGTATAATAAGTAAATGGCACATGTGTTACTGTGTAATAACTGAATACTTGAGTAATCTTTTCTGTATACGTGTAACTACATGGGAGAGTATTCATGTTGAGTGGAATTGTACTGTTGTACTGAAGCTGTGATTGCGTTCGGTGAACTCGCCAACATAGGAAGGGATCAAATAATATCGAATTGGCTGACGTCCGTGAGTGGGTATGTTCCTACGGAAAGGCAGGAAGCAGGGAATTTATTTAGTGACGGGACATTTCTGCCACGTCATAGTGTTATTAAACAGACACATGTGGCCTTCTTATAGGGAGAAGGCTTGCCAGGCGAAAACCCACCACCCCTGAAACGCTGCCACCGAACCGTTCGCTAGAACGGGATTAACCCGGACCACCAAGCTGGCACCATGTAAAGGTTGTTTGGCTCGCCAGCCATATTTAGAACTTATACCGCTACACCATATTTTACACCTTCATTTTTTTGTTATCTGCCAGCAAATCAAAAAGCCCATTTTTGTCGAACTAAAACGATGGCGCTATTCGTAGACCGCCGTGCAATAGCGAATAGTTCGTACACAACTGAGCGTATCGCATTATTTTACTTTTATGATAACCAACGTTTAAAACTTGGCAAAGTAGCTCACTTTTGTTCCGTATTTTGCATTATTCTAACTGGTAACAATTTCCCTCTTCTAGGTTGTTTACTCAAGTCGCAATTTTGGCGCTGAGGATTACAGCTTAGAGCAAAAGTGCTTGGTTATATTTTACCTTAATTTGTATTGTTCTATTTAAGTACGCCAATGTCGTAGCTCCCTCTTAACAAACACGTATTATTTTGGTTTGCATTTTCCAGAAAGTAGCTTGAATCTTGGCTTTTCTTTTGAATTCCGCCGCGCTTATTGCTTTCCATATGCCCACCATAAAATAGGTCCACTGAGCGTACCGAAACAATCCAATGGATTTATATTGACGCTCGTGGCGAATTGATCCTTCCTCAAATTAAGAGAAATAAATAAGGCTCTGCGCGGCATTTAAATAATTAAATAATTAAATAAATAAGTAGTTTATGCTCGTCAATGCGAGGCACACCATCAAGAGCGTGATCATGGTAACACAGACATGTATGATCGGCAACTGCACAAATTAGTACCTTTTGACAGATAGCTAGGAATTTCTGTGTGTGTTGACACGTAAAAGTATGTTTTGTCTGTATTTGGCAGTAGCCAAATTACGTGAGTAGATAATTGTGACTCTGGGTGTGATTTTGCTCGCCACCCACGAAATCATGAAGTACAATGATTGCCCGAAGAAGCCAGATGAAATCCACAGTGAGGGCTTACAACCCCATCAATAGTATACAGTTAATCGCTCACATTCGTTATAAAATTTTAAGCGCTAGAAGCGACCTGGTGAAACCCAACGTCCTACTGCCCTACATAGAATTTGCGAACAAGTAATATAACCTCAGTGTTCTCACTCATCATGCAGGAGCATGATATTAGTTTACATACTGGCCTGATCCATCGCGGGAACAGCATCTAGCAACAGTCTAGGAATATAACTTGATGTGTTTTTAAATAAATAAATAAACATTTCTCGACTATGCGAGGCACGCCCTTGGAGGCATGATCAGGTATGTGCAACTGTACAGCCATTTTATGGTAACTGTAACGGTGACAGTAGTAAATTGTTCATATAAATAAATAAATAAATATTTTCTTCTCAAATTCATAAACACACCAAAGCAGGCGTGATCAAGGTTTAAAAGCAGTTGTGTATCACGACGATACTTCGGGTTCAATGGTGTGTAGTTGAAAAGGTCAAGGTACTATAAGTGCAATGAAACGGTGCCTGTAGACGGAGAATGACATATTCTTGCATGTGTCGGGAAGAGTTGAAATATGAGTCTGGTCGGTTTGTCAGTATGCAGTTGTGGGCAGTGGCTTTATGCAGTGGCTAGTCACATCCGCCACGTCGCAGTATTGTTAAGCAGACACTTGCGGCTCTTTATAGGGAGAACGCTTGCCCGGCGAAAACCCATCACGTCCTACAACACTGCCGTAAAGCATGTTGAACATTAATGCATGACTGACAAAGCCGTTTGACGGCTGATTCCATATTCGGTTATTTGCAGACCAATGGCTCCTATTTGCCTCTGTTAGTTGGGCAGGTACTTTGATCGGGGCCGTCATGCTTGTTGAGGCCGGTTGAGGAGGGGAAAGTTGCGAATAATCGTCTTGCTGTGTGTCCAGGTGAGCAAAAGTTCAAATTTCTGCTGGCTGGATTTTTCAGATATATAATGGATGGGAGTATGTAGCTGTGTCCAGTTCTCCATACTGGAAAGGATTGTGGTGATTGTAGTTGCGTCCTTTTGGTGTTCAACCACGCTCCATGTAAGTCTTTGTCGGTGGTTACGTCCGTCTTGGGCGAAACTTGTTCCTCAGTCCAATCCCAGATCTCCAAGATGTTCCGGACCTCGGAGAAAAGGGAAAGTGAGGGACAACCGAGAAGACTTGGACTGCATATAACGGTAGCAGCGTTTCGGATTCGCCTTTACAGTACGCGACAGCCTAAGCTCGCACCAGTATTTGGAGTGCCTTTTCAATTTAACCACAACGCTGCAACCTTTGTGTAGCGTTTCCACCTACGGAACCGCAGGTAACACTAAACCATTTCTATAGATCAACAATTAGTATCAACGCTATATCCATCCTTACACGCTACCAACGAGGCTTGATCTAGTGGCGCGTCCTGCTCGTAGAGCAAAAGCTACTGGCAGCTGCCTGAACTCACTTTTGATTATATGCCACCGTTGTTCCTGAGTTGCCTCGGCCAGTACAGAAAGAAAACGATAACCGTGGATCTTTCCCACAAAAGCCTCGTATTAACCTGGCTTAGGTTCCTCGTCAAGCGGGGTTCATTCGGCCTCTTCTGACAAAATTATGGGAAATTTGGAACAAAATGCGCACGTTTACCCGCGGTAACTCACACGATAATGGCTGACAATCGACCACTTTTGGTACACACAACTTCTAAGGAAAAAAGAACATTTCTGCCAGGACTTCTAGTCGGCAAATTGACTGTTGCACAAAGGCATGTTTTTGCGCCCAGTGCACTAACTCTCCTACTAAAGAGTTTGCTTTTTGATCGCATGCTCCCAGTCAGCATGTGGTAGGTTATGGTAACCAACTATTAGCAAGCTTGGAGCTGAAGGCGCAGCACGTTTCAACAGCTCGCCTTGCTTTGTAGCCATGTCACGCGGTTAACGCAACCGAATACATTGACCCTAGCTCACACTCGTATAAAACGTGATGTGGCTTGAACACTAGGGATGCATATAGTATACGGGACTTCCAATGACTATACTGTGAACGAATAAACCAAGCACTCCACCTCCCGTTTTGCATCCAGGACGGACGTTCGTGTATCTCGAGAAGGCAGCTTGGAGACCGTCGTTCTTTGAAACATCAATGCAGGCCAAGTCTTGGTAATGGCAAACACCTCGACACCTCTGCTCCTCAAGGGTCGCTCCCCCACTTGTAACTTAAGCTACACGCATTTGCTTACCATACTTGTGTGCCTATCACAGTTTGTTTCCACATACAAATTCATTTCAAAGTTTCCCCGGACGCAGAAATCGAGGGAACTGCTCATATTTTAGCTTCGGTAAAACAGGGTTTTTGGAGCCTCAACTGCGTCAGCGGAGATTACGCTGCTGTGTAATTTGGCAGGTACGTCACCTTCTCTGGATTTTTCTGTGCCTCGGGTCTCAATTCTTTTTCCAGCTTGCGAGCGTAACCTGGAAATCGGTAATCACAGGCCTCTCAGTTGCACTTGCCTAAGATGACGTTAGGCTCTTAGGGAAATCTTTGGAGAGAGCATACCTATGCCTAATAGCTGAATTACTTGTAGCTCATAAATACCTCAGTTCCTTTGTCCATGTTTTGGCAACGGAATTCGTGTTCCGTCGTTTACATACAACCTGAGGTACCATCTGTAGAGCGTTGGGGACCACACTAGTCATTACCATATTGTTGGACGCCTTGGAAGGAGGTACGCTTGGAATTGCCTCCAGAAATACCAGTGATGTTATCGCCACGTCCTTTGGAGTGGTGAGACTGGTTGCCAAAAGCATCCACGTTGGAAGTGTGAACCACATGAGCCCCATCTAACTGTTTGTTCACACAGAAGTTCCGCTTTACGTTTTTGTTCATCAGTGCAACATGGCAGATATCCAGGTTGTGCCACAGTATTAATGCGGTGAAGTTGCCTCTTGACGCGACCCTGACTGGAGTTACCTGGTATTGACTGTTTGTTTGATCATACCTACTCGGTTGGGCAGAAATTCCCGATATATCGGGTTGCTAAACTGTACTATGATTGGCCTGGCATAGCCGTTCTGGTCCAACTCACATACGCTCTTCTAACTACCGACCCGATGGATACTTTGATGCCAACGAGTGGCAATATACCAGCGATCCATAGCGTATTGTGTAAGTCTAGCCTTAAGCTCCAGAACCAGCGGCCCTACCCGCTTGCTAATAAACACATTCCGTTGCCTGCCAATAGCAACTTCAGTATTAGACAGAGCATGCTCGAAAGACGAGCGTATAGGTACAATTTTTGCTCGGAACGCTGCGACGTCTGCTTCCGGGTGATCATTTCTGCCAAGTTGAGATAATCCAGCTCTTTCTCGTCCAAAATCCGTTGATTTTCAGTGACACGAATCCGCTGAAATGGAAGTTCCCCACCAAGCAAGCGTAAGCAGGTGACCACCAAACACACAATAATAACAAACCCAATATATTTTACGGTAAAGCAAATATACATCAATCGAGTCTTCGTATAACCGCGGATCACCATTGTGGTCTCCTGCTTTCTTATCCACCTCGGACGTCTGAGACCTAAATGCCCTAGGCTCTGCCGATGTAACGTCCTGTAACCCTCCACTTAAATGCATTGTTGGCCAGGATTCATTCGTATTATTATGTCCCCATGCTTCCTGTACATGTTTATTCCACCGATGCTCTCCTTTAGTACTTAGACCTAAATTCTACGGCCCTAGCTCTCTCAGCTGACTTTCTAATCTTGTCTGCTAATCTTGCTTCCGACTGCTGTGACCCCAATGATCAGGGATGGGCAGACCTAACGGTCTGCTCACATCACCCTGAGAATATCGTTGGCTCTTACACTTCTCTCAATAGAGCGTTTTCCTTTTCGTACGCTGTTTGCACTACTTTTTCAATTGGGCGGATATCTCATCGGGCCTGGCTCTAATCTAGCCTAGGCTGACCAGTCTCCTGTTTTCTGATTACTTCCAGATATCCGAGAGGTTAACGATCTGGACTCTGAGATCCCAGCACTGCTCTTCTCAACCTGTGGCCTCTTGATCGGCCGGCTAACTGTCTTTTCAAATAGCCACTTTCATACCAAGCTGTTTCTTTTCTGATGACACGCATTAGTTTTATCCCCTTTAGTTGGCGACCTAGCTTCATTTCGCTGACTTACCCGGTCCCTTCTGAACGGTCTCCTGCTTTTTGAGCCATCTCGGACTTCTGAGATCTAAATGACCTAGGCTCTGTCGTCGTAACGTCCTGTAACCCTCACCTCAAATGCATTGTTTGCTATGATTCATCTTTACTATTATTTCCCCTTTCTTCCTTTACATGTCTCTTCTGCCGATGCACTCAGACCTAACTTCTACGGCTTTCTCTTTCTGAGCTGGCAATCTAATCTTGTCTCAATGGTCTCTTTGCTTCCGACCCCTATGACCCTAAGGAGCAGGGATTAAATGATCTAACGGTCTGTTCATATCACCCCAGGGATAAGTGCCCTTTAATGTAGCCACTTTCGTCCTAAACTACTGCTTTTCTGATTACACTCATTGCCTCATTCTCCCCTATATTTGGCGGCCTAGCTTCATCTTACTGACTTACCTGGTTTTGTATAAACTGTCTCTTGTTTTCTGACCTCTTTCGAAATTTTGAGATCAAACTGATCTAGCCACTGCCAACGCAACGAGCTGTTACCCTCATCACTAGGACATTACTGGTCATGACTCATCCTTATTATCATGTCCCCTCACTTTCTTAACGGGTCCATTTGTGCCTATGCTCTCCGTCAGATTTCAGAGCTTACTAATACGACTTTCACCCCTTTAATCGACATTCTATTCTGGTCTGAACGATCTACCTTCCGACTTCTGTGACCCTAATGATCAGGGGTTGGTAGACTTAACGGCCTGTTTCACATCACCTCGAGAATATCGTTGGCCTTTCCACTCTTCCTCAATAGAACCTTTTCTTTTTCTCATGCTGTTTGCATTACTTTTCAATTAGACATGTAACTTCGGGTCCGGCGCCACTCTAGCGTCGTCTGACCAGCCTCCCGCTTTCTGACTACTTCCAGACATTCCAACGCTAACGATCTAGGCTTTGCAGGCCCAGTACTCTGTCCCCTTTATCCTGCGATCTTTCCTCAGCATGCAACTGCCATTCATATATAGCCACTTCCGTCCCAAACCGCTTCTTTTCCGATGCCGCCCATTACTGTATTCCCTCCTTTTTTGGCGGCCTAGCTTTGGCAGGCTGACTTATATGGTTTGGTCTGAACTGTCTTTGTTTTCTGACCTCTCTCGGGCTTCTGGGGTCTAAATATTTTGGCTCTGCCGACGAATGATTTTTACCCTCACTGCAAGTGCATTACTGGTCATGATGCAACCTTATTATCCTGCCCTCTTTCTCCCTTAACATGTTCTTTTTTGTTGATGTTCTCCGTCAGCATTCAGAATGTATTAATACGACTTTCGCTCTATGAGCTGACATTCTAGTCTTGTCTAAATTATTTTTTACCTTCCGGCTTCTGTGAACCTAATGATCAGGAATCGGCAGGCCCAGCGGTCTGTGCACATCACCCGGAGCACATCGTTGGCTTTTCTCTTCTCATCAAAAGAGCCTTTGTTCGCCCTCTATGTTTGACTTACATAGTTCTGTCTGTACGGTCTCCTGCCTTCCGACCTCTCTCGGTCTTCTATGATCTAAATGATCTAGCCTCTGCATAGGCAACGCTCTGTCTCATCCGCCTCCAAAGCACTGCTGCACATGATTCCTCGTTAGTATATCCGCTTTTATCCTTAACACTTCTATGCTGTTGACGCTCTGTTAACATTCCGACATTTTTAATAAGCTTTCTCTTCATTAGCCGATATCCTCCTCTCATCTCCATAGTCTCCTGCTCTCCGACTACAAAGCCCGTAGTGTTGAACCATCGACAGATCTAAAGGTCTGTTCGCTACACCTCGAGATTTTTGTAGGCTTTTCCGCTTCTCCTTAATAGTTTCCTCCTTCCCGACCACATTCTTTCATTATCTAGCTATCTGTTCGCATTCCGCTATCAATTGGACGGATAACTCTTCGGGTCTGGCTATAATCTAGTCTCGTCTGGACAGTGTCCTACTTTCTGACTGTTTCCAGACAGCCGAAACCTAAACGACCTAGGTTGTGCAGTCACAACGCACTCTGTCCCGCAGCCTGAGAGCTTGGTTTGACATACTAACTGGCTTTTTATTAGCCTCTGTCGTCCCGCGATTTTTAGTTTCTTATGACATTCATTATTGTTATTCCCACCTTAACTTGGCGGCCTAACTTCATCTTGCTGACTTATCCAGTCTCGTGTCAACGGTCTAATGCTTTCTGACCCCTCTCGGACGTCTAAAGCCTAAATGATCTAGGTTCTGGCAACGCAACGCTCTGAGGCTCTCACCACATGAGCACTACTGGTCGTGATTTATCTTTTTTATTCTATTCCTCTTACAAGCTTAACATGTCTATTTCTGCCGACCCTGTTAGACCTCCGGCAATAATACTATGGCGTTCTCTCTATGAGCCGACATTCTATTCTCGCCTCATTGCTCTTTTTTGGCTGCTGAAGCCTTAACGATGAACTGTTGACAAATCTGATGGTCTGTTCACAACACCTGGAGACCATTGCACGCCAATAGATACCTTTTCTTCTACATCTCACTCTCCTCTTTGCACCCTCTGTTTACATTCTTTTTTCAACTGGACAGAGGACGTTTCGAGCTTAGCCCTAATCCATCCTCGTCTGCCCAGTCTCCTTCTTTCTGCTTGCTCTCAGACATCTGAGATATAAATGGTTTAGGCTCTGTAGTCCCAACACTCTCGGTCCCTCATCCTTTGTGCTTTGCTCGCCGTACGATCTACCTGTTCCGACGCAACGCTCTGCCATTCTACCTCAATTACATCACTGGGCATTATTCATTCTTGCTTTTATTAACAAAGATGAATCATCACCTGCACGTCGTTGGCTTTTCCACTTCTCCTCAACAGAACCTGTTGTACCCACCCAGTTCTTCCTTTCCTGTGCTTTCTGTTGCATTCCTTCTTCATTCGACGATGACTTACATGCGTTTGTATCCCCTGACTTCTTACCTTCCTACCAATTTGGGCCTGAGACAACGAGTCCCTGTCGCTCCTTCTGAGTGATATTCGTTGCCTTACTCTGCACACATCGTCCTCCTCTCTCAGGTTCCCACAGTTTGGGCATATGCGCAATAGGACCCCTCAAGCTCTATTTGCTTTAGTCTTATTTGCAATTCGGAAAAATCTTTCATTCTATACTGATCCGTTTTCTGCTCCTTTCTCGTCGTATTTTGCCACTTACTAAACGTGTCTATGAGATATTTAAACAACAAGTACATGTACGGGGGTACAACAGTTCCCATATTTGGACATGAGCGGAAGATAAGCAACCATTTTTACAACTTACTAACGGGACAACGCATTCGTTATCATGCACAGATACAATTTTTCCGAGGCATGAACCATTGGATTCAGCTTGCCTAACACTATCTCTTCCACGTACCTCTTGCCTGGAGCACTCCTTTTGACTTCGTGAGACACATCCTCCTGCCAATACAAAGCCAGCACACTTGGTCATTCTGAGCTCATCAACCCGTTTTTACCGGTTAATTGGCCGTGGTTTCCTATTTTATACTCAATTTTACTACATACCCCGGGAGATCTGCGATGCTTTCTTCGAAACCATATAAACAACAGTTCAAGATATTTCATTAGATATCCCTCGGAGACTACACGTGGCTGGCTAGCCGAACGACCTCCTCAAGGTGCCAGCTGGGTGGTTCGGGTTTTACCCGTTCCAGCAAATAGTTCGGCGGCAGTGTTCCAGGACGTGGTGGGTTTTCGCCTGGCAAGCGTTCTCCTTATAAAAGGCCACAATTTTCTGCTTAACAACACTGTGACGTGGCGGAGGTGAAACGCCACAAACTAAAGTCACTGGCCTGTGGACCTCCGGAAAGTGCTATATAACCCACAGCCATCAATCGCTTATACTCACATTCCTGAGAATAACAAACAGTCACAATGCTGCGGCATATTCAAAGATACAAGCTGCATTCATACAAAATTGGTTGGCGGCATCCGGTTTCGGATTTGCCTGTCACTGTTGCAAGCCACAGGACGCCTGCGCATACAGAGGGCCCATGGATGGCTTGCGCTGCACCACCCACAGCTCCAAACACATACCCCATATCCAGTGTAAACCCGAAGGAATAAGACCAGGAGGCATGCGCATGGGAACCACGTTTCATCAACGGAGCCGGCCCGCACTCCTTCACAGGCAAGCACAAGCACACTGTATTTAGGAAGCAAGCGCACACAAGGCGGTGGCTGGACCGTAGTCCGCTCCACACTGACTGCATGGAACCACTCTTCGAGCCTAACACGGCCACAAGGACCGTGCACCCTGTCCCCTCCAGCAACGACCAATTGTCTCCTGGAGCCAGTATGGACGAGGTAGTGGGTACTAGACAGGTAGGTACCTTGTCAACATGCACACCAAGCACATCCACACCGGGGATATCAAACAACAGCCAAACACTTGAGAGAGAGGGAAAGAAAAAGAGACAAGCTCGAATAAATCATAAGGAAACGGTGATATAAACCTTAAGTAAATAGCATATGTAATAAGTTGTTTACAAACAAATCCTAGCTAAGTGCACGAGGTCAAGAAGTATAGTTCACGGATTGCCACGAACATAAAAATGTTATGGACATCGAATACAATTGGCTGAAGCGATGTGAGCAATTTAATGGAATAGAGTACAAGGAGACATTTATATGAGAAAGCAAAGCATTAATGTAAAAACGGTAAACCCACCACCTGAAATAAAGAGACTTAGCATGCAAGCACGCGGTTAGTAAATCGAATTCAGCGTGTCTACAAACGCTGTGCCGGCTCGCCGTAATTCTCTGCAGAACCCGTCGTCGCTTCTGTAGTAGCTCCAAATGGCACAGCTCGTGGCTCGCTAGACATTTATATGAGAAAGGAAGGCATTCGGAGATAACCGAAAACCCACCACCTGAAACAAAAAGACTTAGCATGCAAGCATGCGGTTAGTAAATCGAATTAAGCGTGCCTACAAACGCTGCGCCGGTGCTGCCTACGTTCACTGCGGGACACGTCGTCGCTTCGGCAGTGGTCCCGAGTGACCTCTCTCATAGCTCACTAGACCTGCCTGACTAAGGCACTCGCGACCGCATGTTCTAAAGCACAATGCGCTCGATGTCGATGGAGTACAATTCATTGGTGCTTGCCGTTTCCGCAACTGCCGCTTCTTCTCTGCATGCATGAGGACTTTTCCCGCACTTCAGCAACTGCCTTCGTGATTAGATCGCGCCATGCACCACGATCAACCGCCTTCGATTCCCATGAGCTGCATTCAAGCTTAGAACGTGTGAGGCTCAATTTAATCATGTCCTGGTAACGTAACTTTGGTTTCACAGCATGCCGCTTCCCTATACTCAGCTGACCGTACAAAAGTTGTTTCGGTATTCACGTCGAATCCATAGGCTCACATGACCGAGCCATCTCAGGTGTCGCAGTAAAAGTATGCCGTCCACTGCATACATCCCACTTCGGCGCAACACTTCCGTGTCTGCAACTCTGGCGCCCCAGCCGATCCGCTAAATTCGTCGTAGACACTGCTGATGGAACCGCTCGGGATATCGCACGTCCTGACGGTACATCGTCCACGTTTCACTGCCGTATAGAAGAACGGACAGTACCATGGATTTGTACACCATCAGCTTCGTGCCAATGCTAAGCCGATGGTTGTTCCACACTCGGTACTCAAGCTTCCCGAATGCCGCTGCCGCCTTCGACACGCGATTACGCAACTCAACGTGTAGCTGCTGATCAGTCGACATCACACTCCCAAGGTAGCAGAAGCGGGAGGTGGTTTCTAACACTTCAGCACCAATGCTGATTTGCGGCAATATTGAAGATTGCACCTCAGGTGAAGGCTGAAAGAGACAGACAGTTTTGCTTGTGTTGATGGTGAGCCCGAATTTGGCCGCCGTCGAAGCCAGAGCACTAGTCATGTGCTGCAACTCATCCGCGCTGTGTGAAAACAATGCACAGTCGTCAGCAAACAGCAACCTACGGATAGTTGTCCCACAAACTAGAGTTCTCGCACCGAAACGACGGGTGTTCAGCAACCCACCATCAATACGGTGCTCCACACGAACACCGTAAGCACAAGCCGCATCAAAAGCACAAGACAACATTGCATGAAGATATATACTAAACAGGGCAGGAGCTAAGACACAGCCTTGCTTCACACCAGGGAAACTGCAAACTCATCTGAGGTCTCTCCACTCAGCTGCACCCTCGCTCGCATACCACTGTGCAGACATTCAATTAAACTTACAAACTTACGCGGGCAACCAAACTTACCCAACACCAGCCACAATGCCTCGTGGTTCACCGTATCAACTGCCTTGGTGAAATCAACAAAAAGCGAGTAAAAT
>CALYDF020003879.1:0-25312 GCA_944474145.2 Dicrocoelium dendriticum
GCATACCAATTACGAAGCTCGGCGAACAATTGAACCCAAGAACGATCAACCCGGGCTACCAGTACATAAAGTCATTTTAAACAATTATGGGCGCGAAACGCTCCGAACTGCTCGCCGCTGGGAGGATTTTGCCCGCAGACATGCCTCCACACGACAGCAACTGACTTTTCTTCACGATTGCTTACGCAATGATACTCTCCCGCTCAGCGTCAGCTACAGACGTCCGATTCACCATCCACAAGCATGGAAAGTTGCACGACAATTTGGGAAACACATGGTGCGGATCATGATCACGGACGCCCACAACCGCATCAGAAAATATGACCGATGTATCAACGGGCATCGGACTAGTTGTCTGGGAGTTATTGGACAACAGTTAACAGAACAGCTCAGCTTATCGTTAGAGCTCAGAGTGGAGCATACTAGAAGAAGAAAACAAGAGGCATGAAAGAATAAGTTTTTTTAAGTTGACTAACGCAAATAGCGAAACTAATTACAATGACTAGATCCGAAATCTATCCAATAGACCACTATTCGAAGCAGAAAAGCAAGTCCTCACAAAAGGACTCAATTACAATTTCAAGGATGCTACAACTATGGATTTCCTGTCCAGATTCGAAAGTGCAATCAAATCCAGTGGGCTTGACGATTATACGCAAAAACAGTTGAGAGCTACAATTACTCCAGTCGTAGCACGTAATAAGCAACACACTTCTCTATCTCAACGGGAAATGGATGCAATAAAGGCTTTGAAAGCTGACGAATCCATTGTCATTTTACCTGCAGACAAGGGGCACGTGACGGTTATATTGAATAAAACAGATTATGTCGAAAAAGCAAAACAGCTTCTGAGCGATACAACAACCTACCGCCGCATCGAAAACAATCCCACAACCCAAATGAAAAACAAAATAAACAGAACCTTGAAATTACTCCAGGAACGGAAGCAAATCACCAAGGAAGATCGTGCCCGAATGATGGCTCGCCATCCGAACATAGCGCAATTCTACGGGCTTCCAAAAATACATAAAGACGGTGCACCATTAAGACCGATCGTATCGCTCCCAGGTACACCTACGTACAACCTAGCAAGAGAGTTGTGGAGACGTCTCAAGCACCTAACAATTGGATCACAGCACTCTATACATAGCGCACAACAATTTCTGGAGAGGATCAAAGGAATAAGAGTAAATCATGACGAGATAATGATATGGTTCGACGTGACCGCACTCTTTACGTCTGTCAACTTACAGACCGCAAAGCAAGCAATCATCGAACGGCTGGACCAAAGTGAAAAAACAATCGGAAAGCTGACGACTGGAAATCTGTGCAAGCTACTTGATCTATGCCTCGCGACCTACTTCGCCTTTGATGGACAGATCTATGAGCAGGTGAAAGGAGCCCCAATGGAATCCCCTGTGTCAGGACTCGTTGCAGAAATAGTAATGCAGAAACTTGAAGAGGATGTACTGCCGATAATCAACCCAAAGTTGTGGATCCGATACGTCGATGATACATTCGTGATACTAAAACGTAGTCAAGTAGCGGTTGCATGCGAGTTACTCAATAACACCATGGAGGACATCCATTTTACGATGGAATCGGAGATAAAAGACCAACTCCCATTTTTGGATGTGTTAGTCACGAGGACGATTGATGGAGCGTTGCAAACATCGGTTTACAGGAAAGGAACACACACCGATCAGATTCTAAACTACTACAGTAATCACCCGAAATGTCACAAAATAAGCTGTATACAATTGAAACACATTGCAGCACCCTTGAGGCGAAGAAGAAAGAACAGATATACTTATTCAAATCATTCCAACTAAATGGATATCCACACAGCTTTGTCCGGCGATGTCTAAGCAACAAAGCTACGACCTCTCCGCCTGCTCAAACAACAACAAAGTGAGTCGTTTTACCTTATGTAAAGAACATCTCCGAGATGACAGCAAGATTATTCAAACAGCACGGTCTTACAGTGGCTCACAAACCAACCGCCACATTGAGAAGAACCCTGTCGAAACCCAAAGCTAGACCTAAAGCACACGAAAGACGAAATGTTGTGTACAAGATACGGTGTCAAGATTGCGATAAGAACTATGTGGGTCAGACAGGAAGACAACTGTCTACAAGATTACAAGAGCATAAAAGAGCTTGTAAGAACCATTATGCTCTCTCACTTGTTTCAATACATACAGACGAAGAAGGACATCACTTCGACTGGAACAACGCAGAAATCCTAGCACAAGGAGCGACACAAAAAGGAAGAGAGTTCCTCGAGGCATGGTACTCGACGAAGCACTCGATAAACATGCACGTCGAGGTTGACCCGGTTTACGAAACGCTAAGACGGAGAGAATTAAAACAACTTAAAAACCGTCGAAAGCAGTTAACAGACCCGTTAATAACACAGCCGCAACAACCGGGACAAAATCATCCTATGGAATGTCCAAATTCACCAGAGAAGCTGGGTAGACTAATGGTCACGGGGCACAGATTGAGAGGGCCAATTCAAAAGTCACTTGCTAATCAATCACAAATCGACGGCCAAACCAGCGGATTACGTTTGACCCTACAGCGCACTGAGGAAGTCACCTCGCATGGTGATGAAACGTCTGCATACCAATTACGAAGCTCGGCGAACAATTGAACCCAAGAACGATCAACCCGGGCTACCAGCACATAAAGTCATTTTAAACGTGTTAGGTCTGTTTGTGAGAGTACCATACTTCACCATCGCATTGAGGCTGGACCTTACCGTGGTGGGATGGTTTACGTGCTTCAGAGATCCGTTGAGGTAGGCTGGGTGGTGCCTTTTAGCACCTTCCTAGCCACCCACACCAGATTGGTCGATGGTTGGAGGCCAGACAAATTCAGTCTCCTGGACCTCCAGGTTGGGAGTTAGAGTGATGGTGACTCCTAATTCCTCTAAATGGACTCCTCCTAGACCCCTGCCAAAGCCGCTGCTTGCGGTCCGGTTTATAAACCAAAGGCTTTGGTTGAGAACCCTAATCTTTCTCCTTTCTAGGCCTGCACAACCACACAGTATGCTGCCTACGCAATAAAACTGTGACTTCTCCTTCGAACCATTTCTTGATGCTCTGACTGTCGCAGAGGATCAATAACGGTGCTCTATCTACCGCATCAAGCAGTGTGCATAAAGGTTTGGATGCTGCTGCTTAAGACTTCCCGTCTTCTTATTCCCCCTCATACTCTTTTTCATACTTATCGACCCATTTCAGCTTTATTTTTATCCTCCCGGCTTCAGCCTCCCATCCTTGCTCTGCTAGACGTTGCTCTTCTAATTTCGACTCAGGGGCAAGTGGGCAGCGTCACTCATGCCCCATCGACAAGCCCAGTTCATCGGCTTGTATTTGTGGCCCTCGATCCCCTCTCATATTGACATGCCTCAACGTTCGCACCTTAATACAGCTCAGTCAACATGCATCACTTGTTCGAAAATGAAAGACCCTCTCGATCGATATCTGTTGCCTATCGGAAACCCGCCTGCACTACTCGAGCACTGTGCTCGCACTTCCAGGATGCACTCCCAGGAACACTAGAAGTGCATCCTCATTGCGCCCGTCTGGAGATGTTGCAGCTTCGAGTACCGGCCAAGTCGGTGTTGGTATTGCCCTGAGTCCCCAGGCTGAAGCTTCTCTGGTTGATTGGATCCCAAACAGTAGCCGGATTTGTGCGGTCGGATAGCTTAGCTCGTTCTAAGCTTCGAAGTCGCGCGGGGCTAATACGTGCCTGCTTGTAATCGTTGCCTACGCCTCCACAAACTGTAGCGTTGATCCGTTAAAAGACCACATCTATCGTCAACTGCACGAGCTCCTTCGTCACAGAAGTAGCACAGACACTGTAGTGCTGGCGGGTGATCTGAACACTCAAATTAGAAAACTGTCCCCTGATGAGATGTATCTGGGTGTCCAACACGGTGTAGGCTCTCGTAATGATAACAATGAGGGACTACTTTACTTGAGTGAAGATGTTCGCTTATTTGTTGCGAGTACCAACGCCTGAGTCAGCATTCACTGGAGGGCGACGTGGCGCCCACGAGCCGCAGACGATCCATGGACGCAGCTCTAGCATATTACGATCAGTTACCGCTGGAGAGGCTGCGTGCAAAATTGTTGTTCGATTTTGGACACGTGTGAACTCTGATCATGCTATTATATGTGCTGATCTGCGGGTACGTTTTGGAAGGTGCCCTCAACGACCCTGGGTGCGCATAGACACCAGCCAACTAAAGAAGCCAGATCTTTTGAATGTGTATCGAAGTAGGCTGGCATACGGCTTGAGCAAGCGCTCACTGAATATGGTTGAAGGTCGCTGGTCTCCTGTTCACTAGAGCTTGCTAGCAGCAGGCAAATTCTCATATAGTAAATGCAAAAGCTAACTTGGACATTAGGCCTCTTCGTAGTAGCTGGAACTTATCAATGCTCATTGACGCATGCTTGGCTGGAAGTGAACACCATGAGACTCGCAAAGATCTCCGGCAAAACTCCGTGCTTGCCTAAAGAGAGATCGCGAATCCTAGTGGTCTATTCGTGCGTCAGAATTGGAACTGGCCGCTGCCCATGGTAATCACCGGAAGAGTTTCAGTGTGACACGAGAAGGTGTGGAACTGCTCCCGGATGAACGACTTCTTGACTTGGACTATGCTGACGACAATGACCTCATCTGTGATAGCTCACAAACGTGTCGAACAACACTAGACAGATTAGCACTGGCTGTCAGCCGTTTCGGGATATGCTTTGCCCCCTCGAATTAAAAAGTTTTCCTCCAAGATTGACAGTGCCTGTCTCCTGTGTTAACCTTGGTTGGGATCAACTTGACTTGGTTCAAAGATGCAATTATCACGGCAGTCGTACCAGCGCTGTTGGGATTGTAGCCGAGATCACAAACCGTATCCCAAAAGCTCGGGGTGATTCTGTTAATCTTCGCCACCCACCGCGCCTGCACGACATCACTCGACCTCTCCCTGAAGAGTGGAGAGAACAATGCAGCCGCGCGTTCGGTCCGAACAACCAAAGCACGTTCAGCCCAGGAACTCAGAGGTATATCAACAGTCGTTTGGCCAGTTCTCGGAGCTGCGTCGTCTCCGGATAGGGACAGTGAGGGTGCACTAATGGTGTTATCTGAAGGGAAACGCAGAGCGAGCACAGAGCTTGAGTCTCGTAGGCGGGTTTCTGATAGGCAGCAGATATGGATCGAGAGGTTTTCTAGTAGCCATGCAAGTACTGCCTGTTGACCGATCTGTATTAATGTGCGAACGTTTAGGCATGCTAATCTAAGGGAGTACCGCGTGCACCAAATGCAAGCGTGTTTAGACATGGGTTTGTCGATGGGGCAGGAGCGACACTCCGCGTTTTCACGTGACTCGGAAATGGAAGATATAAGTCTATCAAAGTAAGGTGGGTGAGAGCCAATAATTGGGGAGGTGGGTTGAAGCCGGAAGATGAAACTGAAGTAGGAACGAGACGATAAGGATTAAAAAACCTGAGTACATGGGAAGGCTTGAACATTAACTTCGAAACCCCGATGACCCTGCACGATGCGGTAGATTGGGCACCGTTAATGATCCTCCGCAACGACCAGAGCATCAAGCAATGGTTCGAAGGAGAAGTCACATTGTTATTGTGTGGGCAGAGTATTATGTGCTTGTCTAGTCCTAGACAGGAGAACGATTAAGGTTCTCGACCAAAGCCTTTGTTTCATCAACCTGACCACCAGGCAGCGAGTTTGGCAGAGGGTTGGAAGGGGTCCGCTTTCAGGAATGGGGAACCAACCTCATTTGTTCCTGGAGGACCAAGGGACTAAATTCATCTGAGCTCTAACCATTGACTAATCCGGTGTGGGAGGCTCTGAAGGTGCTAAAAGTCACCATGCAGCACAGCTCACTGGATCGCTGATGCGCGCATACCTTCCCAACACAGTAAGGTCCAGCCTCATTACGATGGGGAAGTATGACACATTCATAAACCTACTTAATACGTCATCTGCGATAACCTTCCAACTACAGAAGCCTCTCTCTGTGCCATCAAGCACGAGCCTCTCAACAGCTGTTTGCTAAACTTCCAGCAATTCACCAGATTACATTGGAAAGCTTCCAACACAACCCTCAGCATTTTTACTGACCGATGACCAACTCTAACTAATAGGTGGGAATGCAACATACAGTAGATGCCTGACGCACAAACTCCTAACGATGCTTTGGAAACTGACTCATCCGCTTCTTCCTGACATGGTGCCCGCCTGCGAAGACCGAGGGTCGTCTTACATTCCCAAAAGTAATTTAGCTGTTTCAACCTACTCTCTGGCTGCTTTCACTAAAGCTCCGCCAGACTAAGAGTAGTACGCGCAATAACCAACTCACATACTTACAGCTTCTATGCGATGCAGAGCAAGCAACCGTGTCAACCACAACAACAACAATGACGACAACAGCAGCAAAGACAAAAAGCATGGCAACGAAAACAACAAGAATCAAAGCGACAATAACTAGAACAATCAAGTTATCACGTTGCCGAGAACTGGTCGTGGTTTCCACAGTAGTCACAGCATTCCTCCGCCCTACCATCATATGTTGCTGACCACCTGCAAACCATGCAAGTCACAAACACCTATGTCCATCTGATCACTTAAACCGAGCCTTCTCGTTCGCTTCCCCAACGCTGTACCACGACATCGGGTGATAAGTAGCAAACTACCCCAGATATTCGTATTGCTGATTTGGATCTGACCGATGGCGTATGCCTTAGTTTTCATCATATATACTACGGATAGCGGCCTCCGGTCGGTTATTTTTGGCTGTGTGGACAAGGTCACTTTGTGTTGGCTTTCTGTGTTCATTGGAAGTATTTCCTGGAAATTGAGATACTATTCAGTTTCATTTCCGATTCTGAAATTTCCGACCAGAAATACTTGTGTTTTCATCACTTTGTTTCGGCCAGCTTGCTACCGTCATTTTCTCGGTCAATTGGCCGCCATCCTATTTTTGGATTATTCAAAATGCCCAAGCAGTCGTCCTGTGGTGCTTGATCCAAAGTAGTCGGATACCGTGCAAATGCTCTCACGTGTGTTTTGTGCTAACTTAAATACCACATTTCATGTGTTGGATTATCAGTTGAGCATTTTCATCGTCTTCGCGAGATCTAACACGATTTCGTCCAAACTATATGTGAAAATCGCCGAAATATGATACAGCCAGAAAGAGTAAAGCCGACGTGTAGACCTCAGCGTTTTGTTGCGAACTGCTCCGTGTGTTTGGCCCAACAACCTAGCCCGAAGAGCCTTCTGGTTTTGGCTCAGCCGTCCTCCTCTACCTGTGCAAACTCACCGACACGAAGTCCAACCGTTGTGAGAAGCCCAGTTGCACCTGGCCTAAACTGTTTACCTTTGTTGTGTCCAACTGACACTGATGTCCCAGCAAGTGAAAGTCTGAGTGCTGAAGACCAGTGGAAAGAACAGTGAACGCAATTACGAAGGGACATTGGGCGTTTACGTTCTGTAACTCAACAGTTAGTCAAACCACTTGAGGCTGGTAGTATACTTCGCCCTGCAAGATCAACCTCGTCCGACCAGGGGCGTTATAATCTCGTGATATTTCACGCACCGGAGTCCAGTGATCCATCACCCCACGTGTGCTACCATCACGACGTCGAGTTTTACAGGGTCTAGTTGATAGACTCCTCGATGCAGGTGAGGACTTCAGTAAAAGTGAGGCACATTACCGGTCTTGGAAAGCAAGGTGATCAACAAAATCGGCCTATGAGAATCACTTTTGTAGACTAAGCCAGTCCAAGTCTGATCATGTCCCGCGTAAGTAGGCTGAAAGGTTTGAAGATCCATGTTCGTCCAGACCTGGACCCAGTAGACAGGGAGCAGTTCAAGTCTGCCATCATTGAGCTGAAAAGACGCACCTGTGAGGGGGAAACATATCTTCGTATCGTAAATTTTCGGGTGGTTTCCAACAATCCGCGAATCAGGATAAACAGGCTGCTCACACTTCAAGCACGCCCGGTGGCTCCTGCTGCGGCCTGCGAGTAGCCTTCACAAACGTTTGCGGTATTATGAATGAGCACGACGAGCTTTGTTATTTCGTTGCGTCTGAGCGGCCAGACGTAGTGGGACTCGCAGAGGCATGGCTGCATGCAGAGTTATACACCCAAGAACTGGGACTCAACGGTTACTCGTGTTTCCGATGCGATAGACTAAAGAATGCCCACGGTGATGTCTTACTTCACATCCTGTCTTCCCTGCGTGGGAGACTTGTGAGCACCTACCGAAGTGACGATGGTTTGTGTGAGCTACTGTGGTGCTCCATCCGCCTCAGGCGCGGAGAACTGCTTGTGGGCGCAGTTTATCGCAGCCCCCTCAGTCGTTGTTTGGATTGGCTGCCCATTCTTCGGACCCACATGAGTCGTCCACACTTTCTAGTTATGGGAGATTTCAACTGTCCTCGAATACGATGGCCTGATGTGTATTTGATGCCTGGACATAGAGAGGTTGAAGCAAAGTTCATGGATTTGGTACTTGAAACCGGTGCATCGCAACACATATGCCAGCCAACACGCATATCAACACGTTCAACCCCGTCCTGTCTCGACTTGATGTTAATGAGCTATGAACAACGAGTGCGTGACGTTAGGATGTTGGAGCCCGTGGTTACGAGCAACCACTCAGTACTGATAGCTGATATGGAATCATCTTTGCCGTATTCACATCCGCTGCGACCAGCTCCCAACTACTGGAAAACGGACTTCGATGGTCTAACTCGAGCCGCGAGCCAACTGGATTGGTCCTTGTCACAAGCTGCATTTGTGGAAGATTGTTGGATATTTATAAAAGAGAGATTGACATCATTGTGTTCCCAATTTGTGCCATTGAAATGTCGGAAGGTTGGACCGATTAAGTCTCATTGATTTGACAAGGAGTATGGAAACCTGGCTCGGAGGCGGCGCAGACTGTAGGACAAATTCCTGCTCTCTAGGTCTGCCAATGATTACGAAGGGTATAAATTGCAGCGGGACCTCTGCATCAGTGCATAGCAGAATAAACGCCGACATTTCGAAGAGCAGCTCGTATTAGCCGCGAAGATCGCCCCAAAGAGCATCTTTGCAGACGTGAAGCGACGCCTGAATTCTGAAGCAGGTGATTTGCCAATGCTAAAGGGCACGGATGGACAGCCCCTAACCTCCAGCAATAAGCGTGCGTCCGCGTTGGCGGCGCACTTCACTTGTGTATTTGCGAATAACCAGGTGTCTGTTCCGAGTTCGACGTGTACCGCTTTTACCGAACTCGATAGTCGGCATTGTGGCGTTGAAGAGGTAGGTAAACTACTCGCCATCCTGGACGGCACCAAACCTGCCGGACCTGATGGGCTTCACCCATTGGTTCTCAAGTCACTTTCAACCATCCTCTCTCCTGTCGTGATTGACATTTGCAACAGGAGGCTGTCCAAATGTTTGTTGCCGGTTGACTGGAAATGTACGGTGGTGAAGCCTATTCCGAAAGGCGGCGACCATAGCAAAGTATACAATTACAGGCCAATTTGTCTGACATCTATTTTGACAAAGGTTGCGGAGAAAAGTGTAAAAAAGGGATTATTGCATTTGCTACAGTCAAAAGAGGTCCTGACGCCCGCACAGCACGGTTTTATGCAAGGTCGCTCATGCATTACGAACCTGCTTTTGACGGGCCATGAGTGGTTGAAGGCAAAAAACAAGGGGAAGTCCGTCGACGTAATATTCATTGATTTCACTAATGCGTTCGACAAGGTCAGTCATGAGGTTCTCCTACACAAACTCAGAATGTGTGGTGTCGGTGGCTCACTGCATCAGTGGATCCGCGACTTTCTTGTTGGACGAAAATTGAGGGTACAGGTCGATGACCATCTAACTGACTGGTATCCCTTTACAAGTGGCGTGCCTCAAAGCACTGTGCTGGGGCCCACTCTGTTCCTGATCCACATCAACGATCTACCGCAGCTTCTCCGGCCGCCATCTGCCTTGTTTGCGGACGACATGAAGATTTGGAGAGAAATTGCCGCTCCCGATGACTATGGCCTACTTCAGCAAGACTTAAACCGCCTGTCCACATGGTCTGCAGAAGTTCTTCTCCCGGTCAACCCAGCCAAGTCTGTATTTATGAGCCTGGAGAAGGGTGCTAACGGCCGAACCTACACCCTTGACGGCAAAACGCTATATCCCACACCCTCCGTGAAAGACCTAGGTGTACTCTCACGCTACGATTTGAAGTCCGTGGACAACACGAACAGGCTATATCGTAACGGACTGCGCATGCTTTGGGCGCTCAAACGTAGCTTCGGCACATGGTCTGAAGAGGTTGCCACTCGCCTCTTCTCTTCTATCATTAGACCAATGCTAGGGTGCGGTTCGCCCGCCTACTTTCCGATTACCCAAGGCGAGGCACAAAAGATCGAACGGGTCCAACATGTTGCTACCAGGCTGATCCCGAGAATACGTGGCTTTGGGTATGAAGACCGGTGCGAGAAACTAAGACTCTACACCTTGTCTTACCGTCGCGTGCGAGTCGACCTCATTATGACCTACCGTATTCTACATCTCGGTGACTTCCCAATGCTAAGGCCAATGTTGCACTTACGAGGGTCATGTAGCACACGCGGACACAGATACAAACTTGTTGTGCCGGATGTGAAATGTGTTCCCCACCCACTGTGCTTCGAACGGAGAGTGGTAAACATTTGGAACAGTTTACCTGAACATGTGATGGAGGCAACATTTGTGCAACAGTTCAAAACGTTGTCAGATTTGTATTTTGCCACTATGCGATTCAGAGAACGACTGCACACTTACGATGACATATCACCTTTGTGAATCTTAAAATATCGTAAGTCAGGTGTTTTAAATGTTACGGTAGAACGACAACGATATTCACGGCCGACAATTTTAATACCTTTTTCACCATATTTCGTAAGAGTTGTACAGAATTGATTTCTACTTGCTCTGTAATACAGTACTCAGTATTCAGTATTCAAGCCATAAGCCCCGAACCGCCTCTTCCAGCCCATGGGGCAGATGACCTCGTTCGTCCAGCAGTTGAGCAGGCACCAATGGAAAACCCGTTTCTTCCAATGGGGGAGTGCGGTGAATTAAATAGATCTTGGACTCGAGTAATAACTCTTCTAAATATGGAACCACGTTTACCTCATAGCAGATGTAGAAACCACGAGAAGAATCGTTGTATGATACAACCTCGTCTCACACACGGCTTACTTCTCAGGACAAAAGGAACAAAACTCAACGTGGCGGAACTCGCAAAATTGCTCTCATAACAGTAAATTGAAATGGACATCAATTGATGTAGCTTAGTTTGTTGGGGGATCCTGAAGGCCACGTCTCGGTGCACGCGAGAACATGGATAGGCCGTCCACAATACCGCGGTCTTCCCTATTGCACTGCTTATCAGCCATTTATGATGGAAATATTCGTGACCTTCTTGCTCTTCCAAATTGCATGGTCTGCGCATGTCATCCGCGCAGTTGACAGAAGCTGGATGGATTGAGGCTTATCAACGTTTGTGTCCGTGCTGGCTCTCTCTCAACGCTTTGCGACGGCAACCCCATGTTATCCTCTGCATTCCGTTGATTGAACTTTCCCATCTAACTGCGGCACGTTTACATTAATCAATCAGGCAACGTATTTCCACTTTTCTCCATCTTCATACGCCTGCTGTAATCGGTTCATCAACTCCAATGATTTGCACACATGTGGCTTATGGTATCGGCGAAATAATTTTCCACGCGGAGCTGCAAAATCATTTCTTCAGGGCTTACTTTGCTAACATCTAAACATCGGTGCATGTGACCCACATTCGGCATCGTGAACTTGACTGTTTTTCGCCACCTAATTGGTTAGATATCAGGTCTGTTCACTTCGCCCACCGAATTTGATCAACTCATAATCTGACCTGTCTACGGCCTGTATGCATGATCCACTAGTTACTTGTGATCGACCAGTGCCAGTTATTGATATTTCGTGTGCAGTTATTTTCGCCCGATAGGGAGGAATACGCAGTCTCGAACCCGGTGACAGCGTTTCTGATGTCAAACGAGGATGGTTGTCAACTGGTAACGGAGTCCATGAAATGGACGAGCGTAATTAGCCAAGACCAATTATGCCGCACCAAACCCGCTAAGTTCCCGATGCCGAACACGAGTCACATGCATGGTCAATTGGATGTTACTGCGCGTTTTGTTGGGTAAGCGAATAGTTGTATGAAAGGATGGCCGACCGTAGACAAGCAACAAAGCAGAAAATAAGCAATGTGAAAGTGTGTTCACAATATTCTACGGTAAAATTATGGCATCAAATCGAGGGCTAGATAGGGAATATGAAATCGCGCGCTGAGTTCCTCAGTGGCTGCGGATATTCAGTGACGTTTCGTGACGGAAAGAGGTGAGAATATGCTGACACAAATAAACACGAGGGACATTTAAATCAAGTGATCCGCTTAATTCCATGGGCATATAATTAGACCATAATTTTGCAACATTTGGCATATTATGCACAACCAACTTCAGTCAGATGGTGGAATATCCAAATCACCAAGCAGCCTCCCCCGCAGCATGCAACCGTAGGTGGATATTCGATCTACCAAAGATTCTCAGTCGCCCGCCAGCCTTATGATAGACAAGGTGGTGGTGTGCACAGTTTAGCCGCCTGGAATGCTGGTGGAAGTATTTCCTCTTCGGATTTTCCAACCCAGGAAATCTCTCCCATCTTCGATCATCCGTCGAACGCGACCTTGGCGTGCTTATCGGAATAATTTGGGTTATTTCAAGTAATCCGCGAAGTCATCGAAAACTGGTAACTAGCATGTCGACTTGCTACAGCGGGAGTTCAGACGAATGGCTACCTCTTAGTTCAGACAGATGCCGAATGTGTATGTTCGCCCCCATGTCGAATACGCAAACCACGCCTGGCAGCCATGGCTAACGCACAACCTTACTGCACTGGACCAACCTCAACATCGGGCTACTAACTACGTCATTGAAATGCGCCACCTTACATACGAGTAGAGGCGGAAAAATTTGGGATTACGCACCGAGCGTTATCGCCTACTACGTTGCGACTTAATTATAGCGTACTTGGTTTGACACAATCGAAATCATGTGTGCCGTTCTTTACTGAAACTCAGCAGTAAAGCGGTGTACACAGGTCACTCCTTAATATGAGCAGAACAGTACAAGCATCTGACGTGCCGCAGAAACTTCTTTTCCATTCGTGTATGTGAAACATGGAACGCACTCCCCGAATCGCTTCTCTCTGCACTTATGCTAGCCAAATTTACAAGTCTGTTGGATGGCGCGCTCCGCCAATTACATATTGGTAATTGAGGCCACTCCTCATTAAACATCCTGTGCGTAGGGCTACGGCATTACATAATATAAGTCCAGTCTTTTGACAGTAGAACTATTAAGCGAATGCTTTCATTAACGTTTCTCGATAACCCACCAGATTACCCAACGAGCCTAATAGGCAGTACTTAGTAAGCCGTGTAAAATTATTGCTCCGTTTTTTAAGAGAGCAAGAACGAACAACATTCTTACGGGATTACTTCAACTCATTATTTTGTGTCTTCTCATTCAGCTGCTTACAGACAAATGGTGGAAAGAGTAAAGGAATGCAACTGAAAAACGGGTCAATAAGGAAATCAAGAATACTCTGAGCAAAGGAAGGTCATCGCCTACGTCTTACCAGGGCAAGGTCTCTCTGTCTGCAAAGTTTAGGTTTCATTCGCCGGATGGCAGAGGTTTCAGCGAAACAACGCAAGCTCGCGTTATTCTGTCTGCTGATAACCTCGCATGCGTCAGGTGGGTTTTCGCAAAGGTAAAATCGAGCAGATGCTGAACGAGTTAGCTAGCATGAAGTTTAGGGCCACTGTTTGCCAGATTCCGTGGAGCATTGCTCCTTGTTCATCCACTACACTCCAACTTGATATAGCATCAAAACTGTAACTCGGAAGAGGTCGCCACGTGCCAATTCCATCATAAGATCAATACTCGAGTAGGGCTCATTTGTCTACTGCCCAATCACCAGAGGCGAGTCACAGGGAATCAAAGGTGCCCGACACGTCGATATCAGGCTCATTCGAAATTTAGGAGGATTACGAAGAGAGGACCGGTGTGAGCAACTGGGACGCTACACCTTGTCTTATCGTCGGGTGGGATTCGATCTCATCATGACCTACCGTGCTTTACGTCTCAGTGACATACCATCGTTCAGGCCGCTGCTTCACTCACTGACGCCATGTAACACACGCGGACACTGGAACAAGCTTGTAGTGCCGGATATCCAACGATGACCCTACTCCCTGTGCTTCGAATGGAGACTGGAAAAGATTTGCAACAGTCTGCCGGAACAAGTTCCGAAGACCAAATGTGTGCAGCAGTAAAAATTTGATGGATTTATATTTCTCCACCAATCGATTCGGAGAACGGTTGCACGTGAACAATGGAAAATTATGTCTGTGAACCCAGTGAAACCTTAAGTAAGACTTCTTAAAATGCTACATAAGAATGCAATCACGATTACTTTATCACAAGTAGCATATTGTTACATATATTTCATTATATCGCATTGCATTTGTGGCGATTGAAATTCCACTTGCTCGTACTGTGGGTAGTCGGTATTCGTCGGTACATTCGACTCAACGAACAGGTTGTTTAAGGTGGCCAGAAACGTAGTGCCGGTTGATGGCTGGTCTGCTGCACTGCAACCAGATTCAACATGCTTCCACTGACAGCGTTTGAACTTATCTTGACTGAACTTCAGTCGTGTAGCTGCGATTGTGCGAATCGATTTAGGCATTTACCTCTGGTAATATAACAATTTGGAATTATCTCTTTAGAAGCAAACATTCGCGGAACCTAACTGAGCTCTCTTGCTCACATAGCACAGCCCCGACATCTCCAAACGCTAGATATGCGCCGCATTCGCATGCGATAATTTTGACTGCACACACTCATCAGAGATCAGTGGGCGATGCCTATGACGTGAAACTTAGCACAAACAATTGCACACTATCCGCCCTCTGAGGCACCACAAATGATTTGTCCGCGCTCCAGTCTCCCCGGAGCATGCCATTTTACAAGGAAATCTAACAAATCTGTTTGAGTTACGACGTTTAGCGAAGCGTCTACTACTCAAGTGCACACCAAACGAAGTTCACTTGTCAATGATCACGGTTTGCACAGCCTGGCGGATTTCCTGGTTAACGGGAAGGCGGCGACTTTGTCGCTTGAAGTTGGGACCAATGTATTAATCAGAGTGACGCAATCATCAGCCGACTACGTGATCACCGACGAAACGATGCAGTTGGCAACCACGTAGTTGTGTTTCTTGGGTGTGGTCTATTTTCCAAATGATGGCATTTCCCCTACTAATTGCTCACTGATAAGGATGCCATCGGTAACCAATTGCGGCTGTGCTCGTCTGCAATACGCCAGGCTAAGCTGAAGAACATGGGCATGTTTGTGGTGCGGCGTTTAGCGGAACCTTTGGGTATCGGTAATCGAAACAGTATCCACGATTGCATACGTTTCGACGGTCCGTAAATTGCTATATTACCGCACTGGCACAACTCCCAATGCGACTTGACTGTGAGAAATAGCGGCCGCATTGCAGCTGCTCCAGTCATTCCGTGTATTACCAAACGCTCTGACCCGATGTAAAAACCTTGGTTGCCGCCACTTACACGTAAACTGGCCGCGTCCATTAATGTGCTCACAGCTTGCGTTTGGGTGACCCGAACGAAAACAATGTTAACATCCACTTCATACTCTGGCAAGTCCGCAATGGCCTGTCGAATCTGTAAATAAGGATTTCGTGCTAGTAGCTACCCCGTGTTTGCTGTCGCAACCTGTGAAGGACGATCATCTGGTCTTCTTTCAAACAACGAATAGGGAGAGCATCCAATTGTTTCTGTTATCAGCTCACGGTGGCAAGTATACTTCAGTCTGGATTCGTGACACTGTCGTGGTCGCAAATTGCTCGGATTTATTATGAGCTACCATCGAATCCGTATTACAAAATCCGCCAAATTACAAAACACAACTTCTAGTTTGTCTTTGACCATATAATCTGGCACTCTTGCTCATAGTGAGCGGAAAGCGTTGGGCAAAATACCAAGCACCCATTGCATGGTGGCAATAGAGTCTTCATCAACCACAAATCTCATTTGCGATAGAGAAACATAATATTTTGCCATCCTCATCGACAATCGCGTCAACGCCCCACAGTCATCCAGAAGGGTGTTCCGACCAGTAAGCCAAACACCAAGCACTACCGAACAACTACTTTACTTAGAACGAAATAGTCGCAAAAAATTCATCGATGAATATTACAAGTCTGATCTAGTAAAATTAGTACACTATCACAATTCGCCTATTTGGCACGTAATCTGCAATTATACAAAAACCACAGTTGCTTCTTTCTACTTTCAATCATGCGGCTGTCAACAATATATCCAAGCTGTTTAATGAAACGCAAGTAATTCATCGGATTAGAATAGAGACCGTCCAAGTCGATCCCGGTTGATCTACTGACGGTTAACCAAATCTTAGTTGTAGGTCGGAATACGACATGTGGATAGTCACCTGACGTGTCACCAGTTCACACTCCTTAGAAACTGACCTATTCGTTTCTATCTGACCTCGTGTACATAACCTGAGAGAGTAATATAGCCAGCGCAAATTGTGTCATCTTCCGTTTCCAAGCGCAAGTTGGCCATTTCTAGCATATTTTCTGTCTTCTTTGCCCAAGCTCCAATAGCCTTAGAGAAGCATGCAAAATAATCGATCTCCGAGCATCGCTGCCATCGCGGCTAACATAGTTCGCGATCCAAAGCAGGAAACACGTCAACACAAGCCCGCAAATTATCAACTTGTCGAGATCTACCACGGCAATCATTCCCTGACTCCAGTGTTTTCGTGAGCTACCAGCTGCTATGTAAGAACAAGTTTTGCTCGTGACTCCTGTTGACGGACCGTGCCTCGCTGCCACTCTAACAGCCGAGATTGCTGAGCGCCTACAAACTATGCAGTCGCATATTCCTGAGTCTAGGTTATCACTTATACCTGGCCTCGTCGGACACGTCTTTATCGCCCTTCGACGACCTCGGCTGGTCAGGATCAACTGGCGTTAACTATTCGAATCGCTGTATTGGGTCTCACCCATCGCAGTGGTGATCGATACGAAAATTACCCCTGAACCGCGTCCATCAGTACATAACACGGAGGACATTATTCCTCCAGTAGTTAAGCATGCAACTATGGAAGACCCGATTTCTTCCAGTAGAGAGAGTGCGGTGAACTCTCCATGGATCCCGGACAATATCTCATCTCAATACCGTAAACGTGGAGCGACTTTTAACTCATGGGAACACTAAATGATAAATTGTAATCTATAAGCGTAGACTCACACACGGCCTAATTGCCAGGACAACAAGAAAAATGCAAGGTAGAGGAGATCCTGAACGCACTTTAATAACGGTAAATTGAAATGTACAGTAATGAACGTGAAGCAAGCAAAGTAACTGCTGGCATTCACTTATATCCAAGAAGCTGAGATGTTCCAAGGGAGAAGTTTCGGCTCCGTGTTCTCCATGATATGAGCTGTTCTCAAGTGCAAGCGCATGAGTAGTGGATATGCAGGTTGTACTGCTTTCAAGCCCGAGTTTGTCAGAGAGGAGCGGAGGCCTGAGGCATTCAACTCCCGTAAAAATAATTGGCTGCGATTCGCTGGATGTAATCTCTGGCAAGCCTCAATCCATCCAACGTCCGTCACCCGCGTGGAATACATGCGAAGACAGTGTAAATTATGAACAGCAGGAGTCGCGAATATTTCCATCATAAGCAGCTCCTAGACCATCCAAATGCAGAAGACCGCGGTAGTTTAGTCGGCGTATCTCTGCCATTGCGTGCACCGAGACGTGGCATTCGTGCCGGCTGTTCAGACTGAGCCCCGTCACGTGATGCCAACGCGAAGTGAAACCAAACGCCGTATCATTCGAAACCAGCGTATAATAGCTCAGATCCAGGGAAGCGGTACAGCTCCTCAGCATATTGGTGGCGTGCACATTAATGTGCACGCACGCATGCACTCACATCACGAACTGCCGGCCTAAATAGGCTGGTCACCGATTGGTGCTCAGTGATCTATCCAGCGATCAGTCCAAAACTGCCGTATGGTCGTCAGAACAAGAGGCATGTTCGGATCCCGCCTGGCCGGCGACAACCACAGAGGCAAAATGATGCCAGGTGAAATGCAGAAGTTGATTGTTGCAAAGGATAGCGAGAGAAGAGAAACCTGTCCACCGCCTCTTTGTGGGTGGTCTCTTGCATGAGGCCAAGATCACAGCAGATGCATTGATCGCATTGGTAGTTTCTCGTGTTGCAATTGCATAGCAGAACGACAACGAACTTCGCGAACAGGTGATGTAATCCGTGGAATGACTCTGCACGGTGACCGATGATAATCTGGTAGCCGTTGGGAATTACATATTCACGAATTGCCAAATTACAACTCATCATTCGTAGTTACCTAATCGGCAGCATTTGGATATTCTGTTGTCTTCATGCATCTGTGCACAATCATCCGGATTATAACGCGTCAAATGGACCTTTGTTTATTCGTATCACGGTGGTTAACGAAGCGTCGTCCAAGTGAATCATTATTATGCACGCACCGTGCACGTGCTAGCCGCTTCTCTCCGTCGCACCACTGATCCATGTTCACGGTTGGTGGTGCATACAGACCACTGGAATTCTTTTCGCTCACTGTTGAGCAGCACTGAGACTGTGTCTGCACAAACTGTGATGCGCGTAACACATTGACAGCACGGGATTTGCTCGCGATACTGGGGCAGAATGAAGTTCGCTCAATCACGTGATTGCAGTGATTGTAGATGTTGAACACTGTAAGCGTCAAAATCGCTTGGGGTAAATGAACAAAGAGTGGGACGCCGATGCTCGACCTCCGAGAAGGATTCAACGACCGAGGATGATCCGGAATTGGTACATGGCCACCAGGCAATTGTGATTATTCATTCAGTGTTGAGCTACGATCCTATGTTACAAAGAATAGAAGATCATAATTAGAACATACTTCAATGTAATCCCCATGAGTATTGGTAGCACATTTTCCCGTTGCAACGATAGCTTAACGATCCGATTGTAACAATGCATCACTGAATCGGCTTTGACACCCGCAGATATAGCAAGACACGGTCACACCAACGAACCAATCAGGAAACAAACTTTTCGGAGTCCAATCACACAAGTCTAAGGATAGTCAGTTGGGGAGACTAGACATAGGCATGAGTTGGGAACGCATGTTGTGTAGTAACGTGGGTCACACGTCAACCACACAAATTGCGAGATTTGCTCTGTCCTGATTGGATGAGCGCGACAAATATCGTGACGAATCAGACTCAAAGGAACAGGTCAGCTCGGTTTCACCAATTAGGAGGGCTCGTGATTCGAATGGTCGACACGAGATCTAAATAAATAAAATAAATAAAAGGTTTATTCTCGACTAAGCGTGGCGCGCTTGCACTGGCATGATCATGTTAAGAGTACAAAATGTGATCATTTAATGTACAATGCAACAACGGGAATGTCGCATATGTCGTTATATGAAGGTATGTAAGTGTGCATGTGGGCGTATTTAGCTGTGTTTATAGAATTTGTAAACAATTTTCTGCCCCTTTGATCGTGATTGAACGTGTCGCCAGTGTTAACTGGATGCTTGATGGCTGTGACCATGTGGCGGTTTTCCGGAAAAGCAGTGGGTGACTTTAGTTGGTGGCGAGTCACAACCGCTACGTCACAGTGCTGTTAAACGAAAATTTGTGGCCATTTATAGGGAGAACGCTTGCCAGGCGAAAACCCACCACGTCCTGGAACAATGCCTCAGAACTATTTGCTGGAAGGCAGTAAATCCGAACCACCCAGCTGGCACCACGAGGGGGTTGTTCGACTACTCAGCCGTGTGTATCAACGAACAAACACCAAGAGCGATCAATGGGGCATAAATGACAAAAGGCGGTTTGCGACACTGTGCTGGAGTGGCGCTAACTGCAATTTCACACCAGAAAATAATACGCAAATATTGACATGAATTGCGGTACGCATGTACTGGAGATACGACTCTTTCTCACTATAGCCATCATCCCACATCGCCTATCGGACGCCTATCGGCAAAAGTCCCTTATAAGGCCACGCTATCCCGTTTCCATGGTGATATTCAACGTTCGCACTCTAAGACAAACAGGTCAACAGGCGGCACTCGCACACACACTGGGTATTGATGTGTGTTGTGGGTCCTAAACTAGCATCAATGACGCTAAGGTGGTTATTGAATTAACTGCACCCGGCTTATCCTCTCGTTATTGGTTGCACGCATTCGGAGTCGCCGATGCAGCACCCGCACGTCAAGCTGGTGTAGGTATCATTCTAACCTCCAAGGCTGAGCCATCGTTGGTTGATTGAATTCCGGTGAACAGCCGTTTATGTGCAGCCCGTTTGACGACATCAGCTAAGGTGGATTCACGAAGTAACACAAAACGCTGTTTGTGATTTCCGTTTATGCTCCCACCGACCGCAGTTCTAATGCTGTCAAGGACACATTCTATCACGAACTGAATGCGCTAGTACGCAGTGCTGCTAGTTCAGCTATTATAGTACTTGCAGGGGATATAAACGCACAAGTAGGGCGTCTGAGTTCTTCAGAAGCTCAGCCGGGTGGTAATTATGGGCTTAACTCCGAACGGACTGACGATGGTGAGCGTCTGCTGCAACTGCGTGCAGAGCACCAGTAGTTGCTGAGTAGCACTGCTTTTATATACAATGGGCGCCGAAGTGCTACTTGGCGTCCTCCTGTAGCTCTCCAGCGATGGACATAAATTGACCACATATTCATAAGTTACACATGGCATGGTTCCTTCCTGGATTGCCGCTCGTACTGGAGTACCTGTGTCGACTCTGATCATGCCTTGGTACGCTGTCGTTTCTCCATGAACTTTACCAGGAGGCGCACCAAGCGTCTCCTCCTATGGGCCAATGAGAAAGTGTCTCAGCCCTCAGTCAGCCAAGCCTATCAAGACGCACTGCGTACCGAATTTCACGATGTATGCGTTAAGGGTGCTGCCTGGTGAAAGATTACTTGATCTAGCTTATGCGGACGATATCGTCTTGCTTTTCGACCATGTTGCAACAGCACAATCAACCCTGTATTGCCTGTCTAGAGTAGTCCCATTTTGGTATGCACTTCACACCTTCAAAGTGCAAAGTGTTGCTGCAGGAACATCAGCCACCTTATGACCACTTGACGCTTGCTAACGAGGAACTCGAGGTGTTTTGATCAATTCACTTATCTTGGTAGCTGCATCAGCAACGACAGGCGCACAGAAATCAACGTCAGCTCACGCATTGCAAAGGCCAGATCTGCCTTCTTGAACCTGCGGCATCTATGGCGACAGAAAGAAAGTACCCTCCGTCTGAAGGGCCGTGTATACAAGGTCACAGTGAGGGCCGTTCTGCTCTATGGTAGTGAGACTTGGCCTTTTCGGTCTGAAGATCTGAGGTGCCTTCGAGTCTTTGATCATCGTTGTCTGCGAAGCATTGATGGTGTTGGTTGACACCAGCATGTTCGCAACGATTATGTGCCTGGGCGAGTACTAGGTGGTGATAATCATGTTAGCTCACTAGAACTACAGATAGAACTGAGTAAGTTGCGTTGGCTCGGGCACATGCTACGTATGCCTAGTCACCGCTTACCTAGGAGGGCCTTGTTCACTCTACCAGGTGTAGGGTGGCGCAAGGCTCGACGTGGACAGAAGTTGACTTGGCAGTGGGAAATGAAGTCACTGACGTCCAAACCGGCGGTCATTGGTCCGTCTCGCCTTCCGGGCTGGAGTCCACGTGACTCGCCTTGTGCTTGGCTCGAGACTACAGGACATGGCTCGCAGTAGACACCAGTGGCGCGTCTGCTGCTGTCTCATAATCGGATAGCCTATTTAAAGTGTGTTTGGTGCAGAGTTATCTGCGGGGTAATGGCTGATTATGTCGCGGCGCAATGAAAGCCGCAAAGAAGCTGTCTCGCCGATGCCACCTTATCTTTGCGTGATAGTCAGCTGTTTGTGACCGTATGTTGTTAAAACATGGTGTAATCGCCTTGGCCCTGAATGTTTGCTTATTGCATTAAGGTTTTCAGGTAAGCCTGCCTTCTCTCCCTCTTCTTATTCTTTATTTCTTAGGTCCTCATGGTTGTATGACAGCGAAGAATCAGTTCTAATGGAACAATGGAACATTGGTTTACAGCCGAGAAAAAAGTTATTGTGAAAAGTGACTTGCATGATAAAGTGAAAAGCGTTTTTGTGGACTCACCATAGACTTATGTAGAATAGGGGAGATGTTCGCGTATTAAAGGTATAAATTCATAAATACATTGGTTGGGAGTTTGGCAAGACACCGTTTGTTTGCGTTTTGTAGCCTCTGACTAACAAGTCATAAATTGAAATGTAACTGGGACAATGCATCGTCAACTCGTTTTTGAAATATCGCCAGGTTGGGAGCAGAGATGACATAATTAGGGAGGGCGTTCCAAGGCGGGCACACGCGGAGGGAAAAGAAATATTTACAGCATTCAAGCCGGCTATACCGATTGGTCAGTTTCAGTGGGTGACCTCTTAGGTTAGTGTTGTGTTTCAATTGCAGCAGCGGACGGCAAATGTGGTTTGGGTTCTTCAGCATTTGGTAAACCATTATGAGATAACCCCGCAAAAGCCGATATCGACTGCTGTACATTCTTAGACATTTCCATCTAAGCTGATAGGGCAGATGAAAGAACCTCTGAAGTCCTTGGTGGCCCTTCGTTGAGGAGTGTCGAGAGCATCGAGATCCTGTTTCTGCCACGGTTGCCACGCCTGAATATCATGCTCCACGTGAGGTCGAACGTAAGCGTTAAGCATTTGAGGAAAGATTGAGGGTTCAAACCGGCCGAAGGCTCTGTGACGTAGGTCGATGTGTTGATCGCCGGTTCTGGTTGCCTTCTCTGCCTGTTTTGAACACCCGAGATCTACCTGTACTAATACACCCAGGTCACGCTCCTGAGAGACCTTCTCCAAGTGTGGTCTCCAAGCTTGTAAGCGCTCATCAGCTGGTGACGCTGATGTATCACCTTGCACTTAACTATGTTCAGTTGAAGCGTGTTCCAATTTGACCATTTATAAATGCGAGTTAGGTCATGTTGGAGTATATCGTGATCGTCATTGTTATTAATCGCCCAACATATTTTGAAGTCATTGGCGACAAGCAGGAAATTTGAGGAGATAACTCTTGCCAGGTCGTTGCTAAACACCAGGAATAAGCGCAGTCCCAGTACTGACGTTGTGGGACACCACATTCCACCTCAAACGGGTTGGAGAGTGAGCCCCTAACACGTACTTGACGCTTCCGTTGGTGAGGGAAGCTGCCAATCTAACCAAGTACAGGATCCCCCATTCCGTAGCTCCCTAGCCGTTGAAGTAGAATGCGGTAATCAATGGGGTCGGAAGCTTTGCGGGTGTCCAGATAGATCGCGTCAAATTCAAACCCAACATCAGCCACTTCCGCCCAACCACCTCGTGCAATCAGTAGGTTGGTGGTGCATGACCGGTGTTGACGGAAGCCATGCTGCTCCGGTACCAAGATGTTGCATTTTTCCAGGTTCTCCATTAAGGCCTCAGTGAGGACTGCTTCCATCACGTTCGCGAGCACAGGGAGGAGAGTCACTGGGCGATAGTTTGCAGGATCTGAACGGCTACTGCCTTTAAAAATTGGGGTGATAATGCCACGCTTCCACATAGTGGGGACTTGTTGTTCATCAAAGCACCTTTGGAAGAACTGTGACAGTGGTTCAGCTAGCTTGTTGGCCACAGCCTTCAGTGCCTTCGGGCGGATGTTGTCTGCTCCCGGAGAACTGTGCTCACGCAATGAGAGTAACTTCCTTAGCACAATTGATGAGTTGAAAATTACATGTGTAACAGTGGAGTCGGTAATGTGCATGACATTATGGGACAGGTAGAGGTTGTGAGTTCGAAAATTGGGGCGTATTGTAGCCGCGGGCGTTAGCTGCTTCTTCGGCGCTTTGTACTCTACCGCCTGTCGTGAAAAGTGGGGATTCCATGCTTCACTTTACGAAGATTATTGACATGCCTATATAGCAGTTTGTTGTTTGCCATGAAATGTTTGGCTAGGCACTGTTGATAAGTTACTTTGTCCTCACGGACAAGTGCAGTGCAATGGTTGCGATGGGTCAGGAAATAGCCCAAGTCTCTGAGTCGGGGTTAATCTTGTAGGCACACCATGCTGCATCCTTTATCGCCAGGCATTTTCAAATCCTGCTCCTTGGAAGTAAAGATATTCTGCTGTACGTAGGGGCTTGGTCTCTGATGCTCTGTTGACGATGTCGCTGAGTCTGTCAACGAACTCTGTGCAAACGTTTTCAAGGGGACTGTTGTTTGAGAATTCCCAAGCAGCTGTGTCGACGAGTTCTTTCAATACATGGTACCGTGTGATTGTATGCGTTAGTTCCGATTGTTCCGATTGATACACTGCATATCACACAAAGTTGAACGTTATCATTACATGGTCATTGAGACCTAATGGACTATCCATCAGTAACTTGTCAAACATGAGCTCTTCATTCGTGAGCACAAGGTCCAATATGGACGGTTTGTTTGTTGTCCTGAATCCAGTGGCTGATGTACTGCTGCTGTTGATGATGATGATGAACCGAGGCTAATGCAGATACCGTACGTATACACGCTACCCCGACGGAGAGTAAACACGATGGCGTTGAGCGAAGTGTTTTGATACCCAAGCGAAGACCAAGCTACGTTTAGGCGACGGTGTGCATGGGAGAGTGGCGCTTTTGTCGCTTGGCAGTGGAACGAACGATGTAACCACAGTGATATTGTACCGCCAGACGACCTTATCATCAAGGACTCAATGCATTTGGGGAGCAAGTAACCATATCTCTTGGATGAGACGGTGAGAGTTGTCAAATGATAACGTTCTCGTTGATGACTTACCTTGTAGAACTTCGTTTGATATAAGTCGTGCAGCCATCAAGCACTAGGCTCTCAACGACTGTCTGATAAACTTCCAGCAATTCCCCGGATTACATTGGAACAATTCCAACACAACCCTCAGCATGTTTACTGACCGATGAGCAACTCTAGCTAAAAGGTGGGGATGCAACATACGGTAGAT